>CM046454.1:22258104-22420604 GCA_025506515.1 Flaveria trinervia | reverse complement strand
ATGGCTAAAAGACTGCATACACATAAAAGAGAAATCATATCGAATAATTCTCAAAGTTAGAATATCACTTTTAGTCTGTCGAATTGTAAACAATTCTCTAACAAATTAAACTACTGACTGTATGTTTCTTCTATTGCTTTTTCACCATGCACGGTGCAGCCCATGATTCACTAATAATAGGTTTTCTAGTGGTTTTCTTTTTTTATTCCCCTTCATTTTCATTGATTAGTGACTTGAGAGAGGTTTTACACTCAAACAATAAAACAATTAAATAAGCACTTGAGTTTAGGAAATCCTCAAACAAATCAATTAGTTAGTAAACTATCTTTTTCTTTAATTCATCTTCTTGTAATTCATAATGTGTGCCTTCTTATCTGCCAATCCTTTTTGTTTTCATAGAATTTCAAGTGCAGAAATCTGGGCAGAATTATATTGTTGGTTTACTATGGCTATTTAGTTTTTAATTGATTTAATTATAATTCACACATGTGTACCTAGGAAGCATTGACAGTTTGGCACTCACAATTTCTACGATCTGTACAAAAGGAACTTGTGATTCACTCCAACCCCAAATCACATAATTTCAATTCTGTCAAAAAATGCAAAACAACATCAGCAAGTAATAATTATGTAACTTCATATATATATTGATATGATGTTTTTACAAACAATAAGGCCAAAACATCAACAATTTAAGGGAGGCATCAATGGCATTGATAAAGTCATCTGTATAACTCCTATATTTCCAGAAACATTGGAGAAACAGAGCAGGAATCAATGTATGAAAATATCAAAATAATGATAAAGTAAAAGTAGACTGACCTCATGATAAAACAATGGTGGAGTTGGAAGAAACCATTGACCGGTTGTCAGGATTAGATACGAAGGAACCATCACCGATAGCTAACCTATAAGTGCTGAAATGCTATAAAATTTTAAGCCCATTTCAAAGTGCTTGGCTCAAAGCCCTTGCTTTACGTTGGTATATTGTAGGGCTGGCTTTGTGGTTCTGTCTAGTTCCCTTGTAGAAACAAATGATTCTAGGACTTAAATTTGGGTATATGTTGGTGTTGGGAACCCTAGATTTTTAGGTGTAAATCTTTTATGTGACTTCTATGTCATGACATACCAAAGTATTATATATCTAAGATTTGTGAAATAGTTTTGAATTGTATTTTGTATTGTAGTTTAGCGAAGATGTTTTTCCACATTGTCCTGGAGCGAAACATGCAGCTCCACCCTCGCCATTTCGGTCGTGACCTTCGTGAAAAGCTAGTATCAAAGCTCATGAAAGACGTAGAGGGCACTTGCAGGTTTTAATTCCTCGGTCCTATAACATCTGTTATTGTGGCAAATTTTAGTTAATTTACGTCTGAAACTTTTTTTATTTTGCTTTGCAGTGGCCGGCATGGTTTTGTTGTAGCAATAACGGGCATAGAGAATGTAGGGAAAGGGCTTATTCGAGATGGCACAGGTTTTGTTACTTTTTCAGTCAAGTATCAGTGTGTTGTCTTTCGACCTTTTAAAGGAGAGATCTTAGAAGCTGTGGTCTCCATGGTTAATAAGGTATATACGCTTATATAGAGGGTTTTGTTGAAAACATAGTTGTCAATAGCGAATAGCGGTAAATAGTTACAAGCCACCTATATGCTACGTAGCAAATAGCGGTAAATAGTGACTGCTATTTCGTGTTTAGCGATTCAGTAGGATAATATGTAAGAATGTTTTCATTTAATAAATAAGCATGTTTAGCAATAAAGTAGTAGAAAATCTAAGCAAACACCCCTAAGAATAGCCAACAGACTCTATTACTAATCATCTAAATCTCATATTCCAAAAAAAATAAAAATAAAAATAAAAAAATAAAAAATTCTGCTATGCAGTTGCTATCTGCAAATAGCGAGGGAGGGGCACATCTCTACATACCGCGTTATAGCGGTCGCTATAGCCGTTATTGACAACAGGGGTTGAAAATACGGGTTAGGCTAAAGAAAAATAATAAATTTTGCCAAGTTTTGCAGATGGGTTTCTTTGCTGAAGCTGGGCCTGTTCAGATATTTGTGTCAAACCATGTGAGTTTATCCTCTATTGAAGCTTCATCATCCTATTTCTTTGTCTGCAATTTATACTGCGTGCAAGTGATTATAATCTTTCATTTTAACGATCTAGTAATTATATATAGAAGGCATGTTTACAGAACTGTGGGTGTGTGTTAATTATTGTTATGAAAGATGATATTTTTTTCTTTGTCTGCTTATGAAACTTTTTGACATTATAGTTACTTTTTTTCTTCTTTAGTTGATACCTGATGACATGGAGTTTCAGTCAGGGGATATGCCTAATTACACAACTTCAGATGGATCTGTATGAATCAATAGTACAAGTTCTATGTTTTCTGGTTCTACTTGCCACTACTGATGTGTATTGATTATTATTCTGGTTTTGGACTTTCTCAGGTGAAAATTCAAAAGGATAGTGAGGTTCGGTTGAAAATCATTGGGACTCGAGTGGATGCCACTGAAATTGTAAGACATCCGTTATTCCAAAAGTTCGATTATTAAAACATAAGCCCTTCATTTGAAGAAATCGGTTAATTGAAAGTGTTCGAGTAACTCTTTGGGCAACTGTCCACCTTATCAACCTGCTGTACTCGTTTCATTTTCTAGTTTATGTGTTTTAATTGTCACCTCTAGTACAGATTGTCCTTTCTTCCACTATTTTGTTGTTTATATCTTTGTTCTTTGTTTTACAAATTATGTCTGCATTGCATCCCTTTTGAAACATATAGGATTCATTTAATCTTTGTGTTGCTTTGCAGTTCTGCATTGGTACCATTAAAGATGATTCTTGGGTGTGATTAGTGATCCGGGTACAACTTCTTAATGCATGGGACTTCTCAAGCCTTTAGCATTGGTACAACTTCTTAATGTATGTGATAGTGTTTCTTTTAGTAGGCATTCTGGAAAATGAAATCATTGTATGTACTGCTGTTATATAGACCTTGTTCCACCAACACAAAGATTCATACATCATTGCATCCAAGTTGTTAATCGACACAAAACCTTAAAAACAGAAAGATTACTCAGGGTCACGCCCGGTCTATGTTAAGAAGAGCATGTTGCCAACTATGTTAAGAAGAGCATGTTGCCAACTATGTTAAGAAGAGCATGTTGCCAACGGTGGCTACTTTGTAAAAAGATCAATTAGGGTTGTGTTTATCTTTTTAACAAGTTTAATCAATTTCTGTACGATTCAAGAAGTTAAATACCGCTAACTGTCTTGTAACTTCGGCTTTGGCTAGAGTTAAAAAAACACCTCCATTGACATTTAGTGATTCAACTGTTAGTTGGGTGTTAATTTATGACACGAAATGAAAGTAATCAGGTTTTGAGTTGTGATGTCTAATATGTGATTAAAATATTGATAACCATTTAAAAAATAAAATAATTTTATTATGTTTAGCTAAATGTATTTGATTTTTAGTTGGTTAAGTTAAGGTAGATTTTTTACACAAATTAACATATGAGTCATGTTCTGGTTTATTAATTTCAAGTTTTTGACCTGACTAGATTATCATTCTTTAAATATATCGTATCACATGGATTTTCGTTTTACTAGAGCGATTTATCGATGATGTTTTCATTGGGAGTTGGCCTATAATCCTATAGGACAACATTATTTACAGGTTCCCTTTTGCATATCTTAGGAATTCAAATTTGTGCTAATTCAAAAAGAAATATGTTGGATTACAATACCATGTTGTAGATACAATTGTCCTATATGTTGGTTACAATTCTCAAGATGAATTTTGAAATTGCAAACAAGAAATTTGTTTTTTAGAGAAAATGGTTTGTATATAGCCAATTGATTTCAATATGTTGAAGTATTATTCAAAAGATCCATTAAATGAAGAAATGGAAATACAAAAATCACATCTTGATGAATAAACCAAAATGTTCTATGGAGATCCTAATCGCTAAAAGAGAACACTCTACATACACATTAAGGAGTGTTTGGCAGCATCTTAATCAGGTTATTAATAGTTTAGATGTCTGAATGGTTATGATATTTGACTCTGAATGGTTATGATATTTGACTCTGAATGGTTAAACATTATATTAATACGGAATGGTTAAAATGTCTAATGCTGAATGGTTAATACCTCTTATTTGAATTGATTAAACATATGTCTTTAAATAGTTAAGGGATAACTAACTTTTAATGGTTCAAACTTCTTAATGATTCAATACTTAATGGTTTAGATCTATTAATGGTTCAACATTTAATAGTTCGGACCTTTTATTGGTTCAATACTTAATCATTCAGAAATTACCGAACAGCTCCTACTAAATGTAAGATAGATATTTCTATTAAACACACATAGCTCCTGCCATTATCTACAAAAATTTGAATTTAACTTGTTTTGAATATGATATTTGTATAGTCAAATTTGTTGTAACTTATCCCATGTATATCTCTTATATTGGTTGCTGCATGTAATCTATGTATATAGATAGAACTCTCCATTGTTGATGAAAGTAACAATTTCATCGCATCCTCTTGTCTGTACCTTTATATGGTCTTGGTTTGAACCCTAGCTCTCCAAACAATTCTCCATCATCATCCATCATCCCCTCTGTCACTCAGCTTCTCAACCACCATGGTTAACACTGTTAAACCTCCTACGGTTAACATTGTGAACAACCTTACAGTGATCAGTTTCTCAGCAACACTAAAATTAACATCTACAAATTATTTGGGATGGAAGACTCAAATTGAGGGCTCTCTACATGGTCTCGATCTCTACCGGTTTATTGATGGTACTTACCTTGCACTAGCACCAATTGTTGCTACAAATGGGACACAAAGATCACATAAGGATTATCAAAAGTGGCTTGCCAAGATCGGTTACTCTTTGGAGCTCTGGTTGGTAGTTTTTCTATTGTGATCGTGCCACTCGTTACCAATGTTGGTTCTTCTCAAGAAGCATGGAAAATTCTTGCAAGCACATATGCGATTGATATGCAAAACATTAAAATTGTGGTTGATGAACTCGCAATTCTAGGAAAGAAGATGGATGATGAACATGTGATTGATATTGTCTTAAATGGCGTTGATTATAAATCTCCCTCGATGTTGTTCCGCCATGGAAAACCCGATCTCTTTTAACAAGCTCCATGAAAAAACCGATCAATCATGCGCTTACACTCACTCAACAAATCGCAACCACTAGAATTCATCAACCTTTTTCATGTTCATGGTCGCCAATCTTCTCAGCAATATACCAAACCGTGGCAGAATCGTTCCTAGAATCAAGGCTGACACCAATCTGCTGGTCTACTTCTAAAACTGCTCTACTTTCAACACCTCAGTCTACTTCAAGTGCTCGCCCCTTGCAGGAAAATGCCATTGGTGCCACGTAAAAGGTCACTCCCTCACTAATTGTGACTTCTTCAAAGGGTATACACACATATACGCGTACCTTCATTTAACAAAAGTTCACAGGTGAAAAATACTCAAGTCGACATGATCAATACCCAACTAAACACCAACACCAACTGGATTTTTGACAGCAATGCCTCACATCATGTCACAAACGACCTAAATAATCTATCCCTCCATTCACCATACTACGACGTTGAAGAGCTTGTGATTGGTGACGAATCTATTTATCTTAAAACGTTATTTCTACCTCTCGTCTTTGTCAAGCTAATAACTTTCTAATCAAATTCTTCTTTTTTGTTTTTGTCATTAAGGATAGTCAGTTGAGCTACTCCCTCCTCCAGGGAACAACAACACAAGGAATATATGAGGTCCGATCCTCCGTATCGCCTTCAGTTTTCACCTTACATCAAACCACTTCTATGACTTAGCATCACCGACTTGGGCATCCAAACAATAAAGTTCGACAATTATACATCTTATATTATCTTTGTTGATCAATACACCAAATACATATTGCTTCATCCATTGAAACAAAAATCTGATTCACTCCACATTTATTACCTTTCAAAGGTTGGTTGAAAATTATTTTCAAAAGAAAATCAAGCAATTGTTTTTTGAAAATGGAGGTGAATACCTTAAACTCCTTCCCCACTTATATGCCTGTGGTATATCTCATCTCATTTCCCCTCTGCATATTTCCGAGCACAACATGTATACTAAAAAACGACATCGACATACTGTCAAAATAGGTCTTTTCATTCTCTTTCATGCCAAATTACCTATAACCCTTTTGGCATTTTACCTTTACCATTGCTGCATATTTAATCAATCGTCTTCCCACTCCAACTCTTAATAACACTTCCCCTTATCAGCGTGTTTTCACCAAACTTCCAAACTACGGTAAACTTTGTAGTTTCGCCTGTTTGTGTTACCTTTGGCTATGGCCTTACTCCGCAAACAAGCTCCACCCATGCTCAAATCCTTGCATTTTTGTTGGTTATTCTCCTACTCAAAAGTGCTTATTATACTTTTGATCCTATAACCAACAAAACATACTTTTCTCATCATGTTATTTTTTATGAAACTACCTTCTCCTATGAAAAGCTTACCGCCACCCAAACTAATTATCACCCTCCTTTAGATGAATGGCTCAATATCACCTTGCCATTCTCCCATTCTTTCTCTCTAACTCCATCTCCATTAACCACTAATTCCTCTCGTCCAGCTCCAACATTTCAACCCAAAATAGCCCTTGTCTACCCCATCTTCTCACATACTCTCACAGACCAAAACAACCCACTAGTCTAGCTCCCACCACCCAGCTTCAACTACCCACAACCACTCTTTCACCCATTGCACTTGACAATTCAACTTCTTCACCTTCTCATGACATTTCCATCAATTCTTCCCCTCCAAGCTCCTCTCCACCACACTCTTCATCATCAACCTGTTCACTCAATTCCCCTATCTTTACTTCTCCATCCTCCTCTCCACACCTCAAACCAATCACTCAGCCCAATCCTAAATATCACAACTCCGACTTTATGCTTTACACTATACCCTCACTTCTTTACTAAACCACACACCATCACCCATGCCTAAAACATCCTTGTGGCACAAAGCCATATCGGACGAATACGATGCCCTTGACCATAACAAAACATGGTCCCTCATTTCTCCTACTGAGGCCCCTAACTTAGTTGGATACAAATGGTATTTCTGCACTAAATACAAACCCGATGGGACTGTTGATCGTATCAAAGCTCTCTTATAGCGAAAGGATTCCATCAACGTCCCGGAATTGACTATGTTGAAACATTTCCCGGTTATTATACTTGCTACCTTATGACTTGTTCTCTCCCTTGTTACTTCCTAAAACTGGACCCTTAGACAACTCGACATAAATAATGCATTCTTGCAACGTACTTTAACCGAAGATGTCTCCATGGCACAACTTTCTGGTTTCTTGAACCCCTCCTTTCCATATCATGTTTACACCAGGCCATTTATGGCCTTAGACAGGCCTCTCGTGCATGGTATGATGAACTAAAATCATACCTCTTATCATAAGGTTTCAAACCTACCAATTCTAACTCCTCCCTCTTCACCTTCATAAGGTCATTCTCCGACCCTACTTAATCATTTCATTCACTCTCTCGCCACCAAATTCTCCCTCAAATACCTTAGAATTATTATTTAAGTTCTTTAGCATACTTTAACTTTTTCATAGTTATGCCTTAATGGGTAACCATTCGTTGAATTATAATTCAAGTTCTTTAACATATCACATGTGAACTTTATTATGTTTACTTTATTCTTTAATGGTAATAACATCAATATCTTTTTTTAGCTATAAGTTCTTTATTTAAATAAGCTTTAACACATAATACGATAGTATCTATACACAAATCTAACTATAAACCTATGGGAAATCCATCCATGTAAGTACTACCATTCGCATGATAGCTTACAGGACATTAACGGGATTTATGCAACAACTTTATCACCTAAGAACTATACTTCACACGGGAACTTTAGCACGTGAGAACTACCCATCACGTGATAACTTGCCATGCAAGTCTCACCGTTCGTGCGATAACTATCATGAATAACCGCCTTAAGTGAGAACTATAGCATTCGTGTGAGAACTATGAAGCTGTTCGAAACTTCAGTCCCAAGTTAACGATTCTCAAGCCATTCTAACACCCAAGTACATTCTATACCAATTAATACTATTATACTTTATCAAAACATATATTAAGATATGCATATTAACCCCAAATCATAAAAATATGTAAAAAGATGGTTGTTGATTGTTTATTTCCTTTGTTTTTGTTGATGGTTGTTCGATTATCATTGTTTCTTTTCTTCATCTTCATCTCAGGCTTCTTGAATGTTGTTCTCATGTAGCATGTTGATCTAGGAAGCACGGGGACGGCAAAATGGCTTGTGTACCCGCTTTCGAAATGGATTGGGGACGGAAATGGCATGGGGACACCAGGAAACGTTCCCGTAAATTTGGGGACGGCTTTCTTGACGTTTCCGTAAATTGGGGACGTTTCTATAAATTTGGGGACGTTTTCTTGAACCCTTTAGTTTTCATTTTATTGTTTATTAGGTTTTAACCCTTCACATGCTCACGTACGTAATATATAACCCATCAAATTCTTAAAACCCTTCAAGTCATCTTCACTCATTATTCTTCCATCTTCTTCATCTTTGATTCTCCATGGCTTCTCAACAAGATTCACAAGACCCATCTCAAGCTTCATCAGCAACAAACGAACCTTCGTTGTGGGCGTACGTCACCAACTTAGAAAAGCAAGGATCCAGCGGAACTTGGAAATTTAAGTGTAAACTTTGTAGTGAAATCTGACAAGGATCGTATTCACGAGTTAAGGCGCATCTGCTTTGTATAAAAGGTAATCTCCATGACTCCATGACTTTATATTCATGGTGAAACCGATGATTCGTTGCTGTTATATATAATATGGTGAAACCTATTGTTGTTTATTTATATATATATAATATGTTGTGACTTGTAATAATGAAACTTTAGTATCATGCCACGTGTAATAATGAAACCGTTGTATCATGTTGTGATTTGTGAAACTGTAGTATCATGCCACGTTTAAATGTATATTTAATAATATATATAATATGCTATTTGATGTTTGATGATGTTTTAAATATATTATATGCAAAAGAGAAATTGCTATTTGCAAGAAATACTTGTATTGATGAAACTGTTGTATCATGTTGATAATATATATAATTTGTTATGACTTGTGACTTGTGAAACAGTAGGTAAATTATGTATAATATATATATATATATATATATATATATACACTATGTTATGACTTGTATTAATAATTTAATAGGTAGTGGAATTGCTATTTGAAAAAAAATCAGCAGCCAGTGACAAACTTGAGATGAAACGATTAGAAGAGGCATATGAAGAGAAGAAAGAAGAGTCAAAAGCGAAAGAAGTCGGGTTGCCATGAGAATCTGGAGTTGAATTTAAGAAAAGAAAAGCTATTTCAAATCCTATTCAAAGAGCTTTTGGTGTAGAAATTAGAGACCAATTGGATCAAGAAATAGCAAGAATATTTTATACCGGTGGTTTACCCTTTAATCTTGCAAGAAATCCACATTATGTTAGGGTTTTTTAGTTTGCTGCTGCCTATAAGATTGATAATTATGTACCTCCTGGTTATAATAAACTCAGAACTACCTTACTACAAAAAAAAAAGAAAATGTTCAGAAGCTATTGAAACCACTTAGATCTACTTGGAAAGAAAGAGGTGTCACTATTATCTGGTTGGAGTGATCCTACAAGAAAGCCTCTAATAAATTTTATGGCTACTTCAAGTAACGGTCCATTGTTTCTAAAAGCAGTGAATTGTTTTGGGGAAGTAAAAGATAAATTTTTTATTTCTAATTTCATGAAAGAAGTTATCAATAAAATTGGTGATCAACATGTTGTGCAAATTATTACCGATAATGCAACAAACTGTAAGGCGACTGGAGAGATAATACAGAGTCAGTTTCCTAAAATCTATTGGACACCATGTGTTGTTCATACCCTTAATCTTTCTTTGAAGAAAATTTGTTCACCAAGGTATGTGGAAGCAAATCCTACACCATATGAAGTGTGCAAATGGATTCAAGAAGTTCACGAAGATGTGCTTGCTATAAAAATTTAATCATGAACCATAACATGATACTCTTAATTTTCAACAAGTTTACTCCTCTTAGACTTCTTTCAGTTACTGATACTCGCTTTGCCTCAATTATTGTGATGCTTAAGAGATTGAAACTTATCAAAAGGGGTCTTCAAGCTATGGTCATTAGTGAAGAATGGTCTTCTTATAGAGAAGATGACATTATGAAAGCAAGCTTGGTTAAAGAAAAGATTGTGGATGATGAATGGTGGGAAAAGGTATCGTATATTCTTAATTTCAGTGCACTTATTTATGAGATGATTAGGGTTTATGACACCGACAAACCATGTTTACATTTGGTTTATGAGATGTGGGATTCGATGATTGAGAAAGTGAAGGTTGAGATTTACAAGAAAGAAAAGCGTCGGGCATCAGATGAAAGTCTCTTTTATGACATTGTGCGTAATATCTTAGTGGCTCGATGGACGGAGAATAACACTCCCTTACATTGTTTAGCTCATTCTTTAAATCCAGGTATATGCTTTTAAACTATATGGTTGATTTCTGTTATAGTATTATTTACTTATGGTTTTTATGTTTGATTGTTGTAAGTATACATGGTTATGTGAGAATTCAGCAAGAATTGCTCCACATAGGGATGGAGAAATTTCACAAGAAAGGATGAAATGTTTTCGAAGTTGTTTCCTAATGATGATGAGTATACGAGAGTCCTTGATGAGTATGCGATGTTTTTAATGAAAAGTGGTCCCTTTGATGATTTAGCAAGCATTTCACAGTTGGCTACTATGGATCCCAAGAATTGGTGGGTTAACTTTGGTGCTCAAACTCCTTTTCTCCAGACTTTGTCTTTTAGAATGCTTGGACAACCTAGTTCTTCTTGTGCTGAGCATAATTGGAGTACTTATTCACTCAATCACTCGCTTAGGAGGAACAAATTGACTACAAATCGTGCTCAAGACTTAGTTTAAATCCACAATAACCTCTGACTTTTGTCAAGGAATCCAAATGATGATGTAAAGATGTAGATGTGCGTGGAGATGCCTTTTATTCAATGGAAGATGTAGGGCTTTTGGAGTTTGCCGACCTCTCACTAGATGAGCTGGAATTTGAACATGAGTTGCTTATTGATAATTAGTTACCTATAAAACATTTAGGTTTTTTGGGGTTTTTTTGGAACTAGAAAATTATTTTCTTATTAATTAATGATTTGCCTATCGTGGTTCTTTATATATTTTTTTTTTTTAATATTTTTTTTGTGGCCGTACCTATGCCGTCCCGTATCTAGAATTTTTGAGTTTTACCGTTTCCCGTCCAGTATTGTCCCCGTACCCCGCTCCGGTACCCGTTCCCATGCTACTTAGATGTGGATTCATTTTTCTACTGATTATAATGTGTTATATTTCAGGAACCATTCACACTTTCAGTAACTTGTATTGATTTTTAAGGTATTAGCAACTCCAATCGTTTATATATTTTTGTGATTTTTTGTACACAGGTTTACAAGAATGATTACTATTAAGATATCTTATGTTGTTAACTGTTTTAGTATTTAAGCCTTGCTTTGACGTCCTCTTTTTGTTACAGATTAGTATAATAGTCACAATTCATTTGTTATGACGTCTATTGTTAGTTGTGAAACTGTGGATTTTTTAGATGTGTTTAACGAACGATTACCTTAACATCTTATGTTCTTGTATGTTTTTGGTTTGTAAGCATTGCTTGGTGCATGTTTGGCAATGCTACTTTCCATTAACTTATAACTTATTAACTTTTAAAAAGTTAATAGGTTATTTTTGTGTTTGGGTGATACAAAAGTCACTTTAAAAGCAACTTTTTACAAAGGGAAAGAAGTAAAAATTGAAAAGTCAGAGATGACTTACTTTTCAAAAGTTAAAATCTCTTTTTAACCAACTTTTACCGACTTGCTCTTAAACTAACAAAGGTCCTTGAATGGCAGCTCTTTCCCATCTGATGCTCACAAAAAACCGACTGCCTCTTCTCCCTTTCGCCCATTTGCTCGCCATTAATGGCAACCCTTAATCCTCTATAAGGCTCTGTTTCCGGGATACTTACAGCTGGTAAATCATTGCACATAAAACATATAACTTTATATTTAACATTCATAAAACATTACAACGGAAACATAAAAGATAACTTTTCATATCATTACAAATGCTTTTACAAGTTAATACAAGCATTCATTTCCAAAACATCGTTCGTTCGCATTGCAATGCAAAAATATTAATCAAAAGAATGCCGTCCAAAAGAGCTGAGTAGTCGCCCCGTGCCATCCTCAGCAACATTACCTGCCAACTAGAAACACATAAAAGTCAGCGTTGCTGAGTGAGTTATAGTTTTACAATAAAACATACTTTTAATTTCATTAAACCATTCATTACTTTAGCATGTGATCACACATCATACGCACACATAGATAATATCATTATTATATTCATTATCGTTCATTAACTTTTGTTCATTCATCGTACGTCATTATCATTCTCATTCATTCATACTTCTTACATTCAATCGTACGATCATTTCCTTCGATGACATGTACATTACCCCGAACATTGTGCACGAAGCTGGTAACTGGGCCTGTGGTCTTTCATAGACCTCGAAAATTATGCATGAAGCTGACTCTAGTACCTAGGGCAAGTACATTCACCATTTATCTTTTCTCTTTCATCCCGGATCAATGCCACATGCTATACCCTGAACATTGTGCACGAAGCTGGTAACTGGGCCTGAGGTCTTTCATAGACCTCGAACATTATGCACGAAGCTGGCTCCAGTACCTAGGGCAAGCGGCAAGGATCCTAC
The DNA here is from genome assembly GCA_025506515.1 of Flaveria trinervia. Taxonomy (NCBI): domain Eukaryota; kingdom Viridiplantae; phylum Streptophyta; class Magnoliopsida; order Asterales; family Asteraceae; genus Flaveria; species Flaveria trinervia. The sequence goes on along the minus strand of CM046454.1, from coordinate 22,407,648 downwards.
ACTTATGGTCAATCACAAAGATTGGACCCCAGTGTGCATCCTTCTGGGGTAGCTAACCCACACACCGTTGAGCTAACACCCTCCATTGGTGTGAACCTCCGTACATTTGCTTGCAAGCTTTCTTATGTTCATTCATTTATTAATGCAGGCATTATTCATCATGTTCCTCTTCTCATTATCTTCCACTTTATGTTACATAATACTTTCATTTCATTCATTAACATTCAACATAAAGCCAAGGGAAAATAATTATACATGATAAGGAACATAAACAATTAACATCACCATACAGAGCGTCGTACATACATAACATACATCATACAACCATCATGCATAAGCATCAAACATACATCATAACACGCCCATCATAACATCTATGACCTCAAAACTCAACTTACATAGCCCTCGGGAACCTCCCAAGTCAAAGCCTACATTTCATCTTTTCATCAGAAAGTCAGAAAACAGTCTAAGTATTCATCCGCATTTGCTATAGTTCATCCGCATTTACTATAGTTCATCCTCATTTACTATAGTTCATCCGCATTTGTCTAACTTCATCCGCATTTGTCTAACTTCATCCGCATTTGTCTTACTTCATCCGCATTTGTCTTTCTTCATCCGCATTGACTTACTTAGTGGTTAATGCTCATCCGCATTAACTGTCATCCATATTTACTTTCCATACTCATCCGCATTGACTTTCCATACTCATCTGCGTTGACTTTCCATACTCATCCACATTGACTTTCCATACCTAAGTAGATTTTAAAACTTAACATATGAGCATTAAACATTAGATTTCAGTTCCTAATCATCATCCATCATGTTCTAAGCTTAATCATACATTCTAAACCTTAGAAACATCATCATACATTATCAAGCATGAACATAACCATTCATCACATCATACACTCAACATACACAAAATCAAACATACGGGTCCGAAACCCAGTTTAATGAAAACATACATGCATGCATTTCCAGCCCCAATATCAGTTAAAACTTAGTAAAAGAGGGGTTCTAGAACTCACCTTTGTAGCTCTTGAGTGTGGCTTCTTCCAAACACGTTTGCAATTGAGTTCAACCACCTAGAAACCCACTAAAAACATACCCGAACACATACAAACACACATAAGCATGAACCCGAGGATATAACCGGTTAAGAACACCATAAGAACATGAATTCTTACCTTGAATTCGCGCTTTTCTTCTTGTTTCTCTTCAAAACCGAGAGTTCTCGCTCTGAGCTACTCTCTCTCTCTAAAACCCGAAGATCAGTGATGTATGTGAGATATGGGCGGCCATACCACCTTTATCACCAACTTTTAAACTCTTTTGTCCTTTTGACACTTTTAACCCCTTGACTTGGGTTTTATTTCTTTTCCTTCTTTTTACTTCACTTTATTCATTCTTATTTGTGTTTAAAATATCCGGGCGTTACAAGTCCACCCCCCTTAAATAGGTTTCGTCCCTGAAACCTGTTATTCCTCGAACAGAAGTGGGTAATGCTATCTCATCTCTTCTTCGGTCTCCTATGTAGACTCGGATCCCTTCCTGTGTTTCCACTGTACACACACAAGGGGAACCACTTTATTCCTCAGCCTCTTCTCTTTTCGATCAACGATTGCCACTGGTTGCTCCACATAATTGAACCGTTCATCTACTTCGATATCCCCTAGTGAAACGATCATATCCTCTTCCGCTAAACACTTTCTTAGATGAGATACATGGAATGTCGGGTGAATTTCACTTAGCTCATCTGGTAACTCCAACCTAGAGGCCACCTCTCCTACTCGAGCAATGATTCGGAAAGGCCCTATATACCTTGGGCTCAACTTGCCCCGCTTTCTGAATCGGACAATACCCTTCCAAGGTGAGACCTTCAACATAACCCGGTCACCCACCTTAAACTCTATCGGTCTGCATCGTTTATCAGCATACAACTTCTGTCTATCTTTGGCTGCCTTCATGAAGGCCTTGATCCTTTCAAGCTTCTTAGGCGTAGCCTCGCTTACCTCGAAGCTCCCTAACTCTTTCTGACCAACATCACCCCAACAGACGGGTGTTCTGCATCTTCTACCGTATAGCATCTCATAAGGGGCAATACCAATACTGGCATGATAACTGTTGTTATATAAGAACTCAGCTAACGGTAAATGGTCATCCCAACTTCCTCCAAAATCAATAACGCAAGCACGAAGCATATCCTCCAACGTCTGAATGGTCCTTTCTGACTGACCATCTATTTGAGGATGATAAGCCGTGCTAATGTGTAACCTCGTCCCCATAGAGTCATGGAATTTCTTCTAAATTTTGATGTAAACCGAGTGTCATGATCAGACACAATAGACACCGGTACACCATGACAAGTTACAATCTCCTTAATGAATAGATCAGCCAACCACTCGGATGAATATGTCTCGCGGATCGGTAGGAAGTTAGCGCTCTTCTTCAAAAAGTCAACTATCACCCATATGGCATCATACCCTTTCGGCGTACGCGGCAACTTCGTGATGAAATCCATGGTGATGTGCTCCCACTTCCATTCTGGTATATCCAAAGGTTGGATCTTCCTATATGACTTCTGATGCTCGGCCTTCACCTGTAGACAAGTAAGGCATTTACTCACATACTCCACCACATCATACTTCATACCCGGCCACCAATAATCTTTTTTCATATCTTGCTACATCTTAGTGGCATCGGGATGAATGGAGTATCGAGTCTTATGAGCTTTATCCAAAACCTTCACCCATTGATCCCCAAAACATGGAATCCATATTCGTCTGAATCGGGTCCTAACACCGAGTTTGTTTTCACCCAACTCCGCGACCAGACCTCTCATTCTTTCAGAGTTAAGATGATCTTCTTTCAATGCCTCATCTTGGAACTCCTTGACTTGCTTCAACACATCCAGGTCATGATCAACTGATAAGCTTTCACCCGAATCGGCTCGGGCCTCTCCTTTCTGCTAAGGGCGTCTGCCACCACGTTGGCTTTGCCCGAATGGTAATGGATCTCGCAATCATAATATTTTATAAGCTCCAACTATTGTCTCTACCTCATGTTCAAATATTTCTACTCAAAGAAGTACTTCAAGCTTTTGTGGTCTGTGAATATGGTGCACTTCGTCCCGTAAAGGTAGTGCCTCCAAATCTTTAACGTGAAGACCACAACTGCTAGCTCCAAATCATGAGTAGGATAATTAACCTGATGAACTTTAACTGTCGGGATGCATAGGCTATAACCTTCCCTCTCCGCATTAACACACACCCCAACACCGAGTAGGAAGCATCAGAATAAACCACCAGATCTTCACTTCCATCGGGTAATGACAGAACAGGAGCTTGAGTCAGTCTCGCCTTCAATTCTTCGAACGCCTTCTCTTGAGCTTGACCCCATACAAACTTCACATCTTTCCGGGTCAACTTAGTTAGTGGAGAAGCGATCTTAGAAAAGTCCTGAATAAATCTTTTGTAGTAGCCCGCCAAACCCTAGAAACTACAAATCTCGGATGGCGTCTTTGGAGACTTCCATTGCATCGCCGCCTCCACTTTTTCCGGGTCCACCATAATCCCCTCGGGATTCACCACATGACCCAAGAACTGAACCTCGTGCAACTAGAACACGCTCTTGGAGAACTTAGCGTACAACTTCTCCTTTCTCAACGTCTCCAAAACCTCCCGAATGTGACCGACATGCTCCATCTCGCTCTTCGAATAAATCAGGATATCATCAATAAACACAATCATTGATTTGTCCAACATCGGCCGACAAACTTGATTTATCAGGTCCATAAAAGCAGCTGGCGCATTGGTCAAACCAAAAGACATGACAAGAAACTCATAATGACCATAACACGTGCGAAAAGCTATTTTAGGGATATCCTGCTCCTTAACTTTCAATTGATGGTAGCCCGATCGAAGGTCTATCCTTGAAAGCCAACTAACACCTTGAAGCTGATCAAACAAGTCATCAATTGTTGGTAGGGGGTAGCGATTCTTCACCGTCAACTTGTTCAGCTCATGGTAATCAATACACATCCTCATACTACTATCTTTCTTCTTCACAAACAGGACCGGAGCACCCCAAGGAGAGATACTCGGTCTAATGAACCCTTTATCAAGCAGCTCTTGCAACTTCTCCATCAACTTTTTCATCTCAGTTGGAGCCAAATGATACGATGCCTTGGCAACAGGTTGGGCACTCGGTATCAGATCAATCTGAAACTCGATCTCACGATCAGGTGGCACTCCTGGTAAGTCAACACGTCTGGAAAGTCACACACAACCGGTACATCAGACAGTTGTGGTGCTATCGTATCCACACCCTTTACATAAGCCAGATAGGCGCTACATCCATGCCTCATGCACCTTCCCACCACCGCCATTGAGATTACTTTTGGGATCGTCGTGACCCGATCACCATAACCATCACCTTACTCCCATCAGAAGAATCATCTTCTTGCGACACACAATGTTCGCCTCGTAATCCACTAACCAATCCATCCTAAGAACCATATCAAAACCACCTAAGGTCATCACGAACGGTGTAATAGGAAACTTATGACCTTCTAGTTCCGAATCATAACCCTCTATCACCTCCGAAATCCTGGTGGACTTACCTATTGCAGTTTCTACATCAAAGGGCGCATCGACACATCTACTACTAAGAGGCAACTTGAAACAAAAAGCAGCATAGATAAAACGTTTACTAGCACCAGAATCGAATAACATAGACGCTAAAGTTTGGTTCACTAGAAACGTACCGGACACAACATCAGGGTCCGTCCTATCTTCCTCCTGTGTCATAGTAATGCCCTGGCACTCGCCCTCGGTCCTTCACTTCCCGTTTTCTTCACCCGAAACCCTCAGTCCTCGGCTTCTTACAGTCTCTGCTCATATGACCACTTTTCCCACAGTTGAAACACCTCATACCCCTGCAGTCTCTAGCCATATGACCAGGCTTCCTGCACTTGAAACAAACGTTAAACCCCCACCTACACTCGCCACTGTGCTCCTTCCCACATTTGCCACACTTCTTCGGTCATGTACCTGGTGTGACTACACGGCGATCATCCACCCGTGCCTTCTTGTTACCCATCGAGGCGTCACCCCGACCAAACCTCTTCCCATTCCAGTTTCTATCACTACCACCTTTTTTGCTACCCTCGGTCGCCACCACCGTTCCACCGCTGACCTAAATGTGCTCAGTCGGGCAGTGATCATATGCCTGCGAATATCCGCGGGCAAACCCTGAATGTACCTCTTAATCTTCCGCGACAGAGGCATCACCTGATCCGGGACCAGACGTGCCATCTCGTTGAACTTGGTAGTATACTGCTAATGTGTCATGGTTCCCGCCTCCAGCTGCAGGAACTCTCTCTCAACTTTATCCATTTCTCTATGAGGACAGAACTCCTTAATCACCAACTTCTTTAGTTTGGATCATATCATCTTCCCAATAGCCCGACTACCCTCATCTTGGACAATATTGTCCCACCTGCATAAAGCTGAGTCCACAAAAGAATTGGTAGCAAACTTTACTTTCTGATCCTCCCGACACTTATTGATATTTAGAACAACTTCCATTTCTCTCACCCACCGGTGAGCAGCAGCAGCAGTGCCGTTACCATCAAAAGTAGGGGGCTTGCATCATTGGAACGCCCCATAGTTACAGCCTCGTGCCGCCTCCGGCGTAGGCTCTTCATTTTCCTCTTCTTCCTCATCAGAGAGAGCCGTTTTAGGCTCCGGTTGCTCCCGTCCTCCCGAAGACTGGTTTCTCTCCTTTCTTTTCCCTTCCCGTACAGCCTTTATCACTTCGGTCACCACAGACGGTAGGATTGTTTGCATGACCTGATGCACTTCCTCCACAACTGCCTCTTTCACTGAGGCTCTTAAGTTAGCACTCTCATCACCGCCCTCCGAATGAGGGGTCTCGGGTTCTTCATGAACCACCTCTTCGGCTCTAGGCCTTCCTCTCGTAACCCGTGGTTCAGCACCACGACCTCCACCTTGGAAGCTTTAGATGATCTACCACCGGCCATCCTCACACACACGCTGAAAGATGAAAACACAAACACGATCATTCAAGGGAACTGCTCAGTTTATGTCAAGTATAGTAAGTCCCTAATTACAGTGGCCAGTTGTGATTAGCCACTTACTTTACTCTTCATACCCCAACCATTACCTCTCCTGACTACATCAGTATCTGAATCTACCAACAACACATAACCACATAACATGCGCACATAATACCGGTTAACATTACGAAAATACCTGATGGCACGCAGCTAGTCAGACTGGCATCCCTTCCCTTTCCGTCCCATTTTCAGTTTAAGTTTAGGTTTATTTTGAAAATTTACCCGTTCACTTAAACTTTGGCTCTGATACCAACTTGTAAGGCTTCGTTCCCGGACGTTTACAGCTAGTAAATCATTGCACATAAAACATATAACTTTATATTTAATATTCATAAAACATTGCAACGGAAACATAAAAAATATTTTTTCATATCATTACAAATGCTTTTGCAAGTTAATACAAGCGTTCATTTCCAAAACATCGTTCGTTGGTATTACAATGCAAAACATTAATCAAAAGAATGACGTCCAAAAGAGCTGAGTAGCCGCCCCGTGCCATCCTCAGGAACATTACCTGCCAACTGGAAACACATAACAGTCAGCATTGCTGAGTGAGCTATAGTTTTACAATAAAACATACTTTTAATTTCATTAAACCATTCATTACTTTAGCATGTGATCACACATCATACGCACACATAGATAATATCATTATTATATTCATTAATCGTTCATTAACTTTTGTTCATTCATCGTACGTCATTATCATTCTCATTCATTCATACTTCTTACATTCAATCGTACGATCATTTCCTTCGATGACATGTACATTACCCCGAACATTGTGCACGAAGCTGGTAACTGGGCCTGTGGTCTTTCATAGACCTCGAAAATTATGCATGAAGTTGACTCCAGTACCTAGGGCAAGTACATTCACCATTTATCTTTTCTCTTTCATCCCGGATCAATGCCATATGCTATACCCTGAACATTGTGCACGAAGCTGGTAACTGGGCCTGAGGTCTTTCATAGACCTCGAACATTGTGCACGAAGCTGGCTCCAGTACCTAGGGCAAGCGGCAAGGATCCTATACTTATGGTCAATCACAAAGATTGGACCCCAGTGTGCATCCTTCTGGGGTAGCTAACCCACACACCGTTGAGCTAACATCCTCCATTGGGTGTGAACCTCCGTACATTTGCTTGCAAGCCTTTCTTATGTTCATTCATTTATTAATGCAGGCATTATTCATCATGTTCCTCTTCTCATTATCTTCCACTTTATGTTACATAATACTTTCATTTCATTCATTAACATTCAACATAAAGCCAAGGGAAAATAATTATACATGATAAGGAACATAAACAATTAACATCACCATACAGAGCGTCGTACATACATAACATACATCATACAACCATCATGCATAAGCATCAAACATACATCATAACACGCCATCATAACATCTATGACCTCAAAACTCAACTTACATAGCCCTCGGGAACCTCCCAAGTCAAAGCCTACATTTCATCTTTTCACCAGAAAGTCAAAAAACAGTCTAAGTGTTCATCTGCATTTGCTATAGTTCATCCGCATTTACTATAGTTCATCCGCATTTACTATAGTTCATCCACATTTGTCTTCATCCGTATTTACTATAGTTCGTCCGCATTTGTATTTCTTCATCCGCATTGACTTACTTAGGGGTAATGCTCTTCCACATTAACTGTCATCCGCATTTACTTTCCATACTCATCCGCGTTGACTTTCCATACTCATCCGCGTTGACTTTCCATACTCATCCGCATTGACTTTCAATACTTAGGCAGATTTTAAAACTTAACATATGAGCCTTAAACATTAGATTTCAGTTCCCAATCATCATCCATCATGTTGTATGCTTAATTCTTACATTCTAAGCCTTAGAAACATCATCATACATTATCAAGAATGAACATAACCATACATCACATCATACACTCAACATACACAAAATCAAACATATGGGTCTGAAACCCAGTTTAATGAAAACATATATTCATGCATTTCCAGCCCCAAAATCAATTAAAAACCAGCAAAAGAGGGGTTCTAGAACTCACCTTTGCAACTCTTGAGTGTGGCTTCCTCCAAACTCGTTTGCAATTGAGTTCAACTGCCTAGAAACCTACTAAAAACATACCCAAACACATACCAACACACATAAGCACGAACCCAAGGACATAACCAGTTAAGAACACCATAGCAACATGAATTCTTACCTTTAATTTGCACTATTCTTCTTGTTTCTCTTCAAAACCGAGAGTTCTCGCTCCCAGCTACTCTCTCTCTCTAAAACCCGAAGATAAGTGATGTATGTGAGATATGGGCGGCCATACCACCTTTATCACCAACTTTTAAACTCTTTTGTCCTTTTGACACTTTTAACCCCTAGACTTGGGTTTTATTTCTTTTCCTTCTTTTTACTTCACTTTATTCATTCTTTATTTGTGTTTAAAATATCCGGGCGTTACAAGTCCACCCCCCTTAAATAGGTTTCGTCCCTGAAACCTGTTATTCCTCGAACAGAAGTGGGTAATGCTATCTCATCTCTTCTTCGGTCTCCTATGTAGACTCGGATCCCTTCCTGTGTTTCCACTGTACACACACAAGGGGAACCACTTTATTCCTCAGCCTCTTCTCTTTTCGATCAACGATTGCCGCTGGTTGCTCCACATAATTGAACCGTTCATCTACTTCGATATCCCCTAGTGAAACGATCATATCCTCTTCCGCTAAACACTTTCTCAGATGAGATACATGGAATGTCGGGTGAATTCCACTTAGCTCATCTGGTAACTACACCTATATGCCACCTCTCCTACTCGAGCAATGATTCGGAAAGGCCTTATATACCTTGGGCTCAACTTGCCCCACTTTCTGAATCGGATAATACCCTTCCAAGGTGAGACCTTCAACATAACCCGGTCACCCACCTTAAACTCTATCGGTCTGCATCGTTTATCAGCATACGACTTCTGTCTATCTTTGGCTGCCTTCATGACGGCCTTGATCCTTTCAAGCTTCTCGAGCGTAGCCTCGCTTACCTCGACACTCCCTAACTCTTTCTATCCATCATCACCCTAACAGACGGGTGTTCTGCATCTTCTACCGTATAGCATCTCATAAGGGGGCATACCAATACTGGCATGATAACTGTTGTTATATAAAACCCAGTTAACGGTAAATGATCATCCCAACTTCCTCCAAAATCAATAACGCAAACACGAAGCATATCCTCCAAGGTCTGAATGGTCCTTTCTGACTGACCATCTGTCTGAGAATGATAAGCCATGCTAATGTGTAACCTCGTCCCCATAGCATCGTGGAATTTCTTCGAAAATTTTGATGTAAACCGGGTGTCACGATCAGACACAATAGAAATCGGTACACCATGATGAGTTACAATCTCCTTAATGAATAGATCAGCCAACCTCTCGGATGAATATGTCTCGTGGATCGGTAGGAAGTGAGCGCTCTTCGGCAAAAAGTCAACTATCACCCATATGGAATCATACCCTTTCGGCGTACGCGACAACTTCATGATGAAATCCATGGTGATGTGCTCCTACTTCCATTCCGGTATATCCAATGGTTGGATCTTCACATAAGACTTCTGATGCTCGGCCTTCACCTACAGACAAGTAAGGCATTTACTCACATACTCCACCACATCACGCTTCACACCCGACCACCAATAATCCTTCTTCGTATCTTGCTACATCTTAGTGGCACCGGGATGAATGGAGTATCGAGTCTTATGAGCTTCATTCAAAACCTTCACCCGTTGATCCCCAAAACATGGAATCCATATTCGTTCGAATCGGGTCCTAACACCGAGTTCGTTTTCACCCAACTCTGCGACCAGACCTCTCATTCTTTCAGAGTTAAGATGATCTTCTTTCAATGCCTCATCTTGGAACTCCTTGACTTGCTTCAACACATTCGAGGTAATGATCAACCGATATGCTTTCACCCGAATCGGCTCGGGCCTCTCCTTTCTGCTAAGGGCGTCTGCCACCACGTTGGCTTTGCTCGGATGGTAATGGATCTTGCAATCATAATCTTTTATAAGCTCCAACCATCGTCTCTGTCTCATATTCAAATCTTTCTGCTCAAAGAAGTACTTCAAGCTCTTGTGATCGGTGAATATGGTACACTTCATCCCGTAAAGGTAGTGCCTCCAAATCTTTAACGCCAAGACCATAACTGCTAGCTCCGAATCATGAGTAGGATAATTAACCTCATGAACCTTTAACTTTCAGTATGCATACGCTATAACCTTCCCTCTCTGCATTAACACATAGCCCAACACCAAGTAGGAAGCATCAGAATAAACCACCAGATCTTCACTTCCATCAGGTAATGACAGAACAAGAGCTTGAGTCAATCTCACCTTTAATTCTTCGAACACCCTCTTTTGAGCTTGACCCCATACAAAGTTCACATCTTTCCGGATCAACTTAGTTAGTGGAGAAGCGGTCTTAGAAAAGTCTTGAATAAATCTTCTGTAGTAGCCCGCCAAACCCAAGAAACTATGAATCTCGGATGGCATCTTTGGAGACTTCCATTGCATCACGGCCTCCACTTTTGTCGGGTCCACCATAATCCCCTCGGGATTCACCAAAATCTGAACCTCGTGCAACCAGAACGCGCACTTGGAGAACTTAGTGTACAACCTCTCCTTTCTCAACGTCTCCAATACCTCCTGAATGTGACCGGTATGCTCCATCTCACTCTTCGAATAAATCAGGATATGATCAATAAACACAATCACTGATTTGTCCAACATCGGCCGACACACTCGATTCATCAGGTCCATAAAAGCAGCTGGCGCATTGGTCAAACCAAAAGACATGACAAGAGACTCATAATGACCATAACGCATGCGAAAAGCTGTTTTAGGGATATCCTGCTCCTTCACTTTCAATTGATGGTTGCCCGATCGAAGGTCTATCCTGAAAAACCAACTAGCACCTTGAAGCTGATCAAACAAGTCATCAATTCTTGGTAAGGGGTAGCGGTTCTTCACCATCAACTTGTTCAACTCATGGTAATCAATACACATCCTCATACTACCATCTTTCTTCTTCACAAACAGGACTGGAGCACCCCAAGGACCGATACTCGATCTAATGAACCCCTTATCAAGCAGCTCTTGCAACTGCTCCATCAACTCTTTCATCTCAGTTGGAGCCAAACGATACGATGCCTTGGCAATAGGTTGGGCACCCGGTATCAGATCAATCTAAAACTCGATGTCACGGTCAGGTGGCACTCCTGGTAAGTCTTCTGGGAACACGTCTGGAAAGTCACACAAAACTGGTACATCAGATAGTTATGGTGCTGGTGTATCCACATCCTTTACATAATCCAAATAGGCGCTACATCCACGCCTCATGCACCTTCCCACCACCGCCATTGAGATTACTTTTGGGATCGTCGTGACCCAATCACCATAAACCGTCACCTTACTCCCGTCAGACGTTGTCAGATGAATCATCTTCTTGCGACACACAATTTTCACCTTGTAATTTGCTAACAAATCCATCCTAAGGACCATATTGAAACCACCTAAGGTCATCACGAACGGTCTAACAGGAAACTTATAACCTTCTAGTTCCATATCACAACCCTCTATCACCTCTGAAATCCTGGTGGACTTACCTATGGTAGTTTCTACATCAAATGGCGCATCGACACATCTACTGTTAAGAGGCAACTTGGCATAGAAAGTAGCAGATATAAAACTTTTACTAGCACCAGAATCGAACAACACAGAAGCTAAAGTTTGATTCACTAGAAATGTACCGGACACAACATCAGGGTTCGTCCTAGCGTCCTCCTGTGTCATAGTGAATGCCTTGGCGCTCACCCTCGGTCTTTCACTTCTTGTTGTCTTCACCCCGGAACCCTCAGCCCTTGGCTTCTTACAGTCTCTACTCATATGACTACTTTCCCTGCAGTTGAAACACCTCGCACCGCTGCAGTCTCTAGCTATATGACAAGGCTTCCCACACTTGAAACAGATGTTTAACCCCCACCTACACTCGCCACTGTGCTCCTTCCTACATTTGCCACACTTATTCGGTCCTGTACCTGGTGTGACTACACGGCGATCATCTACCCGTGCCTTCTTGTTACCCGTCGAGGAGTCACCCTGGACAAACCTCTTCCCATTCCTATTTCGATCACTACCACCTTTCTTGCTACCCTTGGTCGCCACCACCGTTCTCTCATCATACAGTCTCCCTGCCATATCCACCGCCGACCTAAATGTGCTCGGTCGGGCAGCGATCATATGCCTGCGAATATCCGCGGGCAAACCCAATAAGGATGCAAATTTAGATGAATGATGTACCAGAAATATAAGCTTGGAAAACAGCCACTAAATGAACCTTTGTAGCAACAAACGATGACAAAATGGATGAAGAACTCCTAACAGCAAAAAGGTGTTTGATCAAGTGTACATCAAGGATAGCATATTCTTCAAATCACAACAGCTTCCCTTCTTCAAACGATTTTATAAATGGTGGGTGGAGTTTATTGCATCTTCACTTGTTCAATTACAGATTAATGGAGAGGTGGGAGTTTATTTCAAGTTAGGTAGAGGATTAATGGAGAGATGGGTGGAGGAGTTTATTGCATCACAGTAGGGCAGGGGGTGGCGGTCGCAGGTGTGATGTCGTCACAGGTTTGGGCGCGGGCAGAGGTTTAAGGGTTGCCATTAATGGCAAGCAAATGAGCGAAGTGGAGAAGAGGCAGTTGGTTTTTCGTGAGCATCAGATGGGAAAGAGCTGTCATTCAAGGACCTTTGTTAGTTTAAGAGCAAATCGGTAAAAGTTGGTTGAAAAGAGATTTTGACTTTTGAAAAGTAAGTCATCTCTGACTTTTCAATTTTTACTTCTTTCCCGACTGCCATTCAAGGACCTTTGTTAGTTTAAGTTTCGGAAATAGATCTGATATGATATCAAAAGCTTCTTCCGAGACTAAAAACTCTTTCGAAAAGAATATTTCCCTTGGAGAAATTTTGCTTTGGAAGATATATATATATATATTATTTATATATATATACGTATGTATATATATATATATATATATATATATATATATATATATAATATCTTCCGAGGGTTAATTCCTCTTCGGAAGAATTTATACTCGGTGAAATTTTGAAGAAAAACTTTTTGTAACAAGGATTAGATTGTATTGACAAAAACAAAACATTTTTGAAAAGGTTTTCAAATGAGATGGACTAATAAATGTTTATCATCACAATAGCTATAATAAGATACTTGAATCTTTGTTCATCAAATGCTTTGGTAAACAAATCAGCATATTGTTCATTTGAATAAACTATAATTAGTTTGATCACATTTTTCTCATAAATATCTCTTGTGAAATAATACCTAATTTCAATGTGCTTCGTTTTAGAGTGCTTCACAGGATTTTCTGTAATGGAGATAGCACTGTTGTTATCAATGTAGATAGGAGTACTCATGAAGTTGAATCCATAGTCTATCACCTGCTATAAAATCCACAACAGTTGAGCACAACAACTAGCATCTGTAATGTATTCAGCTTGAGCAATAGATGTTGAAACACAAGATTGATTCTTGCATTGAAATGAGATGATCCTTCCACCAAGAAATTGACGTCCTCCTGATGTTGATTTCTTGTTGATATTACAGCCACCATAGTCACTATCAGAATAGCCATAGAGATTGAAATTATAGTTCCTTGGATACCAGAGACCCAGTTTAGGTGCTTCTTTAAGGTATATAAGGATTCTCTTGGCAAAAAATAGGTGAGACACATTTGGAGCAGCCTGATATCTTGCGTAGATACAAGTTGCAAACATAATATCAGGTCTACTTGTTATGAGATACATCAGTGAACCAATGATTGCCCTATATTGATGTTGATCAGTATCCTCCCCCTCAAAGTCAAGACAAAGATTACGATGTCTAGGTATAGGTGTCTTAGCTAGTTTACAATCTTTCTTATCAAATCTTTCTAAAATATCAGATACATATTTAGATTAATTGATAAAGAGCCGTCCTTCATTTTCTTCACCTAAATTCTAAGGAAAAAGTCCATTGTTCCCTGGAACTCATCTCAAATTTATTCTTCATAATGCTCTCAAAGTCTTTGCACATTTGGTCATTTGAGGAACCAAATATGATGTTATCAACATAGACTTGTATGAGCAAGATGTCTTTTCCGGACATCCTTATGAATAAGGTCTTGTTAATGGTACCTCTAGTGTAACCTTTCTTCAAGAGAAACTGAGATAGAGTCTCATATCACAACCTAGGTGCTTGGTGCAGCCCATAAAGAGCTTTATCCAATTTTCACATGTAGTTGGGGTGTTGTGTTTTCAAATCCTGGAGGCTGGCACACGTAGACTTCCCTATCTATATTCCCATATAGAAAGACACACTTGACATCAAGTTGGTAGACAGTAAAATTCTTAGATGCAACATAAGCAAGAAAGATCTTCACTACCTCAAGTCTTGCAACAGGTGCAAAGACATTAGTGTAATTAATTACTTCCTTTTTAGTGTACCCATTTGATGCCTATTGGTAGTTGACCGGATAATAGCGGACAGAGGTTTCAAACCTTTTGTCATTTGAATTAAAGCAATTCCTCTTACATTGATTCAATCCAGCTATTATCTTTCAAGCCTTCTTCTACTTTCTTGGGTTCCATCTAAGATAAGAAACATGAGTACAAGAAGACATTCCCATTGTGAGTTTGTCCCCTTTCACACCTTCAAAGACATCTCCAATGATATTCTCAGCTGGATGAGTGTTGTGAATCCTAAGCCTAAGGATCACATCTAGTTGCAAAGATAGATCTAAATTGGACATATTTTGCTCTGAAACTTGAACACTGGAACCAACTGTTGTTTCAAACACATTCAATGAGGACTGATTGAATGAATGAGAAACATCATTAGTTTCAGTTGACTATGGGGCATCATTGGCAGTTGCATGTTCCTTCAGAATGTTGCTTCCATCATCTTGGTGTTGTGCATTGTCACCTAATGAGTTTTGAGGCTCACTAGGTTGACAACTTGTTGAAGCTCCACTATCTCTTGATATAGTTATGCTATCAGATCTGATAATTATAGGAACTTGATATTCAGCAACTCTTAGAGAACTTGGAAGAGGTCTAGGTTACTCAAATAGTTGATCATCATCTGAATCGCTTTGAGTACCTGTTCTAGCTGAAACATTCTCACAAGAAGTTTTAGATTAGTTTGGAAAAAATTCTAAATCAAAAATATAACCAGGGTCATTCCCCCTAATAGAAGGAGTGTGCTCATTGACAACAATGTTGGATGATTCCTCAAATTGTTGATTTTTAATATTGTAAACTCTATAAGCAATAGAGTTGGAGGAATTTCCAACAAAGATAGCATCATCTGAATTTTCAGCAAATTTTGCCAAACTATCCTTTGTGTTAAGTATGGTACACCTCCTGTCAAAGGACCTAAGAAAGCCAATGAACGGTGGCCTCTTGTTCCATTGCTTATAAGGGGTTTTTCCAAGTGGCTTAACTACAAGTACTTAGTTATGCACATAGCATGCAATGCTAACTGCCTTTACATAGAATGTTAGAGGCAACTTTGAATCAGCTAACATAGTTTGATCCGCCTCATTAAGTGTCCTATTCCTCCTCTCAGCAACACCAATTTGTTGATGAGTTCTAGAAGCACTATATTATTTGGAAATCCCTTTTGAGTTACAAAATGAGTCAAGAACATGATTCTTAAACTTAGTCCCTTGATCATTTTTAATTATATTAACCTTGTGATCAATTTGATTTTCTATTTTAAGAATAAAATATTTTAAAGTTCACCTATGGGATGAATAGGGATGTCACCAGGAGCCATTGGCTCAATCATACCTGGAAGAAGGTCGGTGTGTCTTCCAGTGAAGTTGGAGGACACTCCCTTCAAAACCTTAAAGATGGTCAACCTTATTTGAGGGACATGCAGAGCAACTGCACAGACAAGCTGACTCTGGTCCAGCTCACAATTGATTATATGCTGAAGAAACCTAGGATACATGAAGAATGTGTCCTTTTGGAGGTTTCCAAGAAGATTGATCAGCACAAACCTGAATAGTTGAAGCGGAGGCTCTTTATCAATCCATAAACTAGGCACCCTAGTTCATATGGGATTTGATCCCATCCCCCAGACTTGTTTGATAAGCAGTGAAGGACAACATGCAGCAAGAACTTCCAGTTGTAAGAGAAGTTGAACTTGTAGACAGTAGACCTACTAGCATTGCTACCATAACCCATCAGGGTATATGTATCATCAAGGTTGGTCTTGGAAAATTCAGTAAAGGTGCCTTCATCATGAAGCTCCAGATGCTCCCTGATGATTTGTTCAGAGATGACCAACTCCTGACCACAAATGCTCGACCTTATAACCCTAACTTGATTTAGGGTTTCAATACGACCATTGGCCCAAAACTCCTCCATTTGGTTAAGACAAACAGTGGGGTTTACGGTCAAGGCAGTATAGTAGGTAGATTGGGTGAGAAATGAGATGATTTCAGAGAAGTTAGCATCCCTGGATGATTCCAGAAATGCGACTTGATTATGTTGAGAGTTTAGTGCCATTTTGAGAAAGAGTAGAGGGAAACAAGTTTGAGGATGGAGAAGGTTGAAGTGGATGGTGCTCTGGGTAGTAAAAGTGGTAAAATGATGAAAGTGATGAGTGGGGATTATTTAAATGGGTGAAAGGGCGGTGTTGGGTGGATAAGGTAAAAAGATGGTTTGGGGTAAGATGTGACAGTGGCGGCACGGTGAAAAACCATTTAAAAGATTCCAACATCTTTAATAAAATCTTCCTTTTTACTGTGTGGGGCCCAAAGGTTTCCGTTACAGAGAGAAGTCTTCTTCTGAAGGTAAAAGGATTTCCGAAGGTTTTTCTCTTCCGAAGCCAACCTTATTTCCGAATGTAAATGAATTTACTTCCGAGAATAAGAGTGTCTTCTGAAAGAAGAAGTTTTCAAGCTTCGGAAGCATTGATGATAAGCTTCCGAGACTAAAAACCCTTCAAAAGATAAATCTTGAATTGAGAGAATTGCCTTCGGAAGATGATGAAAAGTTCTTCCGAGGGTAATTTTCTCTTCGGAAATACTCACACTTAGTCAAATGTGAAGAAAAACTTTTGTAACAGGGCTTAGATTGTAATTGACATAAGACAAGACACATGTTAAAAGGTTATCAAATAAGACATATTAGTCGATGTTTATCATCCCAATAGCTGTAATGAGATACTTAAATCTTTGTTCATCAAAGACTTTGGTGAACAAATCAGCATATTGTTCATTTGAGTCAACTTTGACTAATTTAATCAGGTTTTTCTTATTAAATATCTCTAATGAAATGGTACCTGATATCAATGTACTTTGTCTTGGAGTGCTTCATAGGATTTTCAGAGATGGAGATAACACTGTTGTTGTCAATGTGGATAGGAGTGCTCATAAAGTTAAATCCATAGTCTAGCATCTGGTTTTGAATCCACAGCAGTCGAGCATAGCAACTTGCAACAGCAGAGCACAGCAACTTGCAGCAGTAATGTATTCAGCTTCAGCAGTAGATGTAGAGACACAAGATTGCTTTTTGCATTGCCATGAGATCATCCTTCCACCAAGAAATTGACATCCTCCTGATGTGGATTTCTTGTTAATATTGCAGCCACCATAGTCACTATTTGAGTAGCCATATAGATTGAAGTTGGAGTTTCTAGGATACAAGAGACCAAACTTTGGTGCTCCTTTGAGGTATCTAAGAATTCTCTTGGTAGTAACTAGGTAAGACACCTTTGGAGCAGCCTGATATCTTGCACAAATACATGTAGCAAACATGATATCTAGTCTACTTACTGTGAGATACGTCAGAGAACTAATGATTTCCCTATACTGATGTTGATAAGTATCTTCCCCCTCAGAGTCAGGACAAAGGTCATGGTTTCTAAGTATGGGTGTCTTGGCTGGCTTACAATCTTTCATATCAAATCTTTCTAAGATATCAGATACATACTTAGATTGATTGATAAAGAACCCTTCCTTCATTTGCTTCATATGAATTCCAAGGAAAAAGTCCATTTCTTAATAGAACTCATCTCAATCTTCTTCATAATGCTCTCAAATTCTTTACACATTTGGTCATTTGAAGAACCAAATATGATGTCATCAACATAGACTTGAATGAGCAAAATGTCTTTCTTAGAATTCTTGATAAAGAGTCTTGTCAATGGTTCTTCTAGTGTAACCATTCATTAGGAGAAACTAAGATAGAGTCTCATACCATAGTCTAGGTGCCTGGTGCAGCCCATAAAGAGCTTTATCCAATTTGCACACATAGTTAGGATGTTGTGGGTCTTCAAATCCTGTAGGTTGGCACATATAGACCTCCCTATCTATATTTCCATATAGAAAGCCACACTTGACATCAAGTTGATAGACAATAAAATCCTTGAATGCAACATAAGCAAGGAGGATTCTAACTACCTCAAGTCTTGCAACAGGTGCAAAGACATCAGTATAATCAATTTCTTCCTCTTGGGTGTATCCTTGAACAACTACTCTAGCTTTGTTCTTGATGATCAAGCCTCTGTCATCTCTCTTGTTTTTGAAAACCCATTTAGTGCCTATAGGTACTTGACCAGATGGTAGTGGGCAAAGGTTCCAAACCTTTTGTCTCTTGAATTGAAGCAACTCTTCTTGCATTGACTCAACCCAGCTATTATCCTTTAAGGCTTTTTCTACTTTCTTGGGTTCTATCTGAGACAAAAAGCATAAGTACAAACAGACATTCCCCTGATGAGTTTGTCCACTTGTTCTCACGCCTTGAGAGACTTCTCCAATGATGTTCTTAGCTGGATGAGTGTTGTGATTTCTTAGTCTGGGAATCACTTCCAGTTGAAAAGATAGATCCCAGTTAGACATATTTTGCTCAGGAAAATGAACACTTGGTCCAGTCGTTGTTTAGATGTCATTCAATAAGGACTGATTGAAAGAAAGAGAAATATCATCAGCAGCAATTGACTAAGAAGCAGTATTAACGGTTGCATGTTCCTTCAGAATACTATTTCCATTAGTTTGGTGTTGTATGTTATCAGTTGATGAGTTATTAGATACACTTTCCTGATAACTTGTTGAAACTCTACCGGCTCCTGAAATGGTCATGCTATCGGATCTACTAATGATGGGAGCTTGGGGTTCAGAGACTCTTGGAGAACTTGGAAGAGGTCTGGGTAACTCAAATAGCTGGTCTTTATCAGAATCACTTTGAGTACCTGTTCCAGCTGAAACATTCTCTTAAGATGGTCTAGAATAGTTTGGAAACAATTCTAAGTCAAAAGTATGATCAGGGCCATTCCCCCTAACACAAGGAGTGTGCTCATTAACAACAATGTTGGGTGATTCCTCAAATTATTATTTTTGATGTTATAGACTCTATAAGCAATAGAGGTGGAGGAATATACACCATAGATAGCATCATCTGACTTCTTAACAAATTTTTCCAAGTTGTCCTTTGTATTAAGTATGGTACACCTGCTGCCAAAGGACCCTAGAGAGCCAATGAACGGTGGCCTCTTGTTCCATAGCTCATAAGGCGTCTTTCCATGTGGCTTGACAATGAAAAACCTGTTCTACACATAGCATGCAGTGCTAACTGCCTCTGCCCAGAATGTTAGAGACAGCTTTGAATCAGCTAACATGGTCCTAACAGCCTCAATCAGTGTCTTGTTCCTCCTCTTAACAACACTATTTTGTTGAGGAGTTCTAGGAGCATTGTATTGTCTGGTAATCCTTTTTAAGTTATAGAATGAGTTAATAACTTGGTTCTTAAACTCAGTACCTTGATCACTCCTGATTATCTTTACCTTGTGATCAGTTTGTGCAGGACCAGTGAAGGGTTTGCATTTACAACACAACAACACAATGAGGAGATTATCTTGACGAATCAAATAGTAGTACTGGATTAACTACAAGTAATGATACTTAGAACACAAGTGAGAATGAGATAGAACAAGATAGCAAAATATACATGAAGATGGTTTTCAAGATTACAGTATATTGCCTTCTCAAGTTCTATTACAAATGTTACAAAACATAATAGAAAGTTACAAGTACTTGAGATACATATACTACATCCTACAGCCAGCTTTACTTTGAAGGCCAGCTGGATACAATTGACTAGACACAAACAAAATCAATTGTAGAGTCAAAAGGCAGATTGTCTTTTGACTTGTGATTATGACATGCCATAGCTCACATCCTAATATATTACAAAAAGGATAAAGTACATGAAGTAGAAAGTTACAGACTCAAAACCTCAATGTACTAAAAGCATGGACCTTTTCACCAACTCATGTAAATTGGTGAATTTACAGAGTTACAGCGGAAACGGGGTCCAACTTTATGTAAAGTACATCAGATAAAGCATGTATACTAAAAGTCTTCGGAAGAAATCTATCTTCAAGTGTTGGCTTCAGAAGACTTTGTCTCTGAAGCTTCGGAAGATTTCAAACTTAGAATATTTATGTTGCTTATGTGAAACTTCCAAAGCATTCTTCTTCAATGCACTTGTGCATGCATGCAGGAGACTTTGAGTGTTTGAGGTTCATCAGCCTTAACATATAATCCTTACAAACTCCCCCTAGGCTGATGCTACCAAAACACTTTAAAGACTTCAGATATTAACAGTCCTCATTATGATGATAACCATCCCTTTCTTCATGAGATGATAAGGAGAACTCAGACTCTCAAAGTGTCTTCTCATATCAAAGAGATCATATAGAGGCAGATTGAACATGTCTTGCCATGTGTAGACATCCTCAATGCATTGTTCTCTAATGACATGCCACCTTTCTGGATTTGTGGTGTATGTCTAGGACAAGATGGGTCTTTATGATGCTAGAGGAGCTGTTTGAATGGGAGATGATGGAGCATTATCTGGCTGCACATCCTCAAGATGTTCTGACTCATCCTGAGGTTCTGCAAAGGATGTTTCTTTCTTCTTCTTTGGCTTTGGCTTTGAAGCCATCTTTTTCTTTCTTTTTGTTCCTTTTAACTGAGAAGACTGGCCTGTAACACTTGATTGATCTTCTTTATCTTTCTTAGTTGGGTCTTGTTGATACATGTATGTCCCTAGATCATGATATGAAATGTAATTGGTCTTGTTTATCTGATTCTGGTGTAATTTGATATGATTAATGAAATGATATTGGTTGATTGTGATTTGTGATGATTAATATTTCATTAATGAATTGATATAAAATTGGTTAATTAGTTTAGTGATTGGTTGAATGTTTATATATAATGTTTACTAATTAATACATTCAAACTTAACATAATGAAGTTGTCATGCGAATGGCCCATGCGAATGGACCATAAGCATGAAAAACTTCATACGAATGACTCAGTCGCACGACTGAACCGGGTGACTGGATTAGTCGTATGATTGACACATAAGATTGGCTCAGTCGCACGACTGAACACTCAGTCGTGCGGATGAATCAACCGCATGGTTTAATCACACGACTGAACCATACTAATGGTTCAGTCGCACAATTGAATAATACCAACCTTTAAATACAACCCAATTCGTGAAAAACAGGAACTCTCGATTAATTATGATTCCAGACGTACCCTAGCTGTCCAGAAGCCTCCCAATTTGTTCTCCAAGTTATAGAACACATTAGATCGATCCCCAATCGATTTCTAACGTTAGTTTCAATTCTTGATTGATTCTTCGTGTGTTCTCACTGATTGGATCGCCAATCAAATAGGATTTCACACTATTTGATCTGGTTTACATGCTAATCTCCAGGTATTTCGTTCAAATACCAGGTCCTAACAAGTGGTATCAGAGCTTTGGCTCTTGATTACGTGTGATTCAATCAAGATTGATAAAAAGTTGGTGTTTTTGCACTAAAACGCAATCTTTTGTGTCAAAAGTGATCTTGGACGTTCCCTGCTCATCAAAGTTTGGTTTCTAGGGACTTAGGCGATTAGACCTTGCGAAAGTTCGAATTTTTACGGCTAAAACACGTTTAAGCTAGAAATTTTCGCAAAACAGCAGCTTCAGTCGTACGAGTGAGCCATTCGCACGACTGGACCTCATTCGCATTGCTCAGATGGACGATTGGACATAGTCGCATCTCCATTCGTACGAATAAACCTTTCGGGCATACTGTTCATATGCATCAGATTCATTCGCACGACTGAGCTAATCACTTAGTTCAGCCGCACGATTGAACCAGTTGTAGAGTTCATACGCACGACTAGTCCATTCGCACCCTTCAGTCGCCCCAGTGACAATTGTTTTATTAGACTTAAAGTTTTTTTTTCAATGGAAGATCAAATGTCAGCCTTTACTGCTGGGAAGGACTCTAGGATCCAGAACCTGCTATTACTTGAGAGTGAGGTGGGTAATCATAATAAACCACCAAAGCTTTTAACGTTAGATGAGTTTCCCCACTGGAAACAACGTTTTGAGATCTACCTCAATGGAGTGGATCCGAATCTGTGGGAAGCCATCGAGATTGGATATAGTACGCCGGTGGGAGCCGATGGAGTAAAGCTAACCTTAGGAGGGATGATAGACGCGCAGAAAGTCAAATAGAATGTAGAGAAGAGGGTTTATGAATTGATTACACAGTCTATCCCTAAAGACATATTCCACCAGTACTCAGAGAATAAGCAGTCCAAGAAACTATGGGATGAGCTAGAAAAGAGGTACGGCGGGAATGCTTCGTTGAAGGCAATCAAGGCTAAGGAGTTAAAGAAGGAATTGATAACTTCTCATTGATGGGAAACGAGAGTTTGGACGATGTTATAGATAGATTCTACCATCTGATGAGTGAACTGCATACACATGGGGTGGCTATTACCATGGAAGAGAAAGTTACTAATTTTGCAGACGGATTTCCTGAAAAATGGGCTTCATTCGTGTCTAATCTTAGACAGAATGGAATGCTAGCAAAACTGGATATTAATGACTTCATTCTTAAGTTGTGAGAAGAATCACTTAGGATGAAGTACAGAGCTCAGAAGTCTACGTACAATCAAAATCCAGCTTTATACAATGCCACGCCTCAAGCTAAGACATCTGGAGCACCTCTCCAGACTGCATTGTGTCTAGCTCATCGGGTCCTACACATGCACCTCCTTCAGGATCAGACAAGTCGGGACTTTCTTGTTCCCACTATATTGGATCCGAAGCAAGTGCTACTAAACTGAAGACTGAGAATCTCGGGAATGTGACTATGGAAGTAGCTCGAGAACACATGGATCTATTGCCGCAATGGTCGATTCTTATGATGAACTTGTTGCTGGAAAGATTGGAAACTGCCATCTGGCAGACGAGGACTACGAGCAGGTGGACGAAATGGAGCTCGAGAGAATGGATATAATGTGGGCTTTAGCTAGTGCTGTCCGGAGGGCAAAGAAGTTTGTAAAACAAACCGGACAGAACTTAGTAGCGACTAAGGATACCACATTCGGCTTTGACAAGAGCAAAGTGACCTGCTTCAACTGTGGAGAGAAGGGGCACATCAAAAGAGAATGTGTCAAGCCTAAGAAGACGGGTAACGGGAACCCGTTCTCATCTTTCACTCGTCAAGACAAGCAAACTACCAGTTCTACTTCATCAAGCAAGGACTCAAAAGCCTTGACTGCTCATGATGATGAAGGACAGGATTGGAGCTTTAGGTTTGTCTCACCAGGGGAATCAAACATTGCAATGTAGAAGATATTGACAGTGATTCCGCTAGTGAAGGAGATCTAGCAGTTGAGATAGCGATGTCACATAGTGAAGAAGCAACTGCAACTGAGATCAGTTACAAGCCAAAAGCGGAGACTACCATGTCAGAGACAGAAAAGACAGAAGCACCAGAACCAGAGACATCTGATGCTGCATTGATGGCAAACGCTTCTGAATCAACTCAGGTAAGTACTACTGACACAATGTTAATAATCATGCTTGTTCTGATTGTGATACCTTTAGGAATAGCATAGATGGTAAATTTGCTAGGTTATTAGATCATAATGATAACTTAGTAAAAGATTTGCAACTATGCACTGAGGCTAATAGTGTATTAAAACAAAATGAGCACAGTTATAAAGAAAAGATAGACCTTTTGACTAAACAGCTTAGGGAAACCGAAGTAGTTGCCTTTAACCAAGCTAATGACATTAGGTATTATCTAAACTCCCTAGAAGACACTAAGAAGCAAAAGGCAGTTCTAGAAGTAGAAGTAAATTCATTAAAACAGAAACTGCATAGTTGGACTAGTTCTTCACACATAGTCCAACACTTAGTGAGAGAAAGGAACATCAGGGAGGGATTGGGTTATAAAGTGGTTCCACCACCACCTGAGACTTTAATGAACACTAAGACTAGACCAGTAAAATGTAATCCCATCAAGGATCATGTAGTGTCTACTCCTCTTGTTAGTGATCCAGATTCCTTATGTTCATCTATTGACTCTGGAAATAAACAAAAGGAGGCCACTTCAAAGGCAAAGGGTAAATTGCCTTGTGTTAATCTGGAAAAGGAATTTGAAAAGGTTAACTTAAAGTCAAGGTCAAACAGAGTCAAATCAGAACCTAAAAGGGCTTTTAAGGATAATCTTTTACATACTTCAAGTCAAAAACCAATTAACCAAAAGAAAAGGATGTCAACAGGTTAAAACAGTTAATTTTGGTAAACCAGTGAAAACATCAAAAGAACCAGAGTCAAAACCTAAAGTGAGTGATGTTACTAGAGTGTCACACACGTCTCCACAAAGAAAGTTTAATCATAAAGTTGATAGCAGGGCGTGCTACAACTGTGGAGAATGTGGACACATTGCTTCCTATTGTTCTTATTATCAGACACCTAGGAAGAAGATTGAACTTCAGGACTCAAAACCTAGGTCTTCTAAGAGGAGCTCTTTAACTCCACCTAGAAGAACTAGTGAACAGGATGTTCAACCCGTTAGTCAGTCGACTGTTTATCACAAACAGGCATTGCACAAATCTGGCTTATGGAAAGAGAAGTCAACTCTGTGTCTGATAATGATGACAAGAAAGAACCTAAGATACCCTCACCTTCTAAGGGTCAATGGGTTGAATTTCTAATGTGTGATGCCTCTGGGAAACCCAAGCCAGTAAAGGCTTGGGTTCCTAACCTAAACTAATCCTTTACATTGTATGTGCAGGGTGTTCGCTACAGTGCTGAAACTAACACGTGGATTGTAGACAGCGGAGCATCCAGGCACATGACAGGAAACAGGGCTCTTTTATCAAACGTAAGGCAAATAAAAGGAGGGCATGTTTCGTTTGCTGGAAACAAGGGAGGCTATATAACAACTCAAGGAGAAGTTGGAAATCAGAAAGTTAAGTTTGATAGGGTGAACTACGTCCAACAACTTCAAAAAAACTTACTTTCTGTTTCCCAAATATGTGATAAGGGATTTAAAGTCATCTTCGACTACAAGAAGTGTTATGTACTAAAGAAAGACTACGTGATCCCAGAGGACAAAGTTTTGATGACTGCTTCAAGATATAAAGATCTTTATGTCTTGGATCTGTCAACAGCTTCTACAATGGATCATGAGGTTCAGTGTTTTCTATCTAAAGCTACTGAAAAGAATTCCATCTCCTGGCATAGGAGAATGGGACACATTAGTCAAAGGAAGATGAATCACTTGATTCAGAAGGATCTGGTGAGAGGAGTTAATGTCAAGAACTTTCAGCTTCCTGACTTTTGTGTAGCTTGCAAAAAGGCAAACAGACAAAGAAGTCTCATATGGAAAAGAAAGTTAATTCAATAGAACTTCCTCTTGAACTTCTTCACATGGATCTGTTCGGTCCAGTCAGTACAAAGAGCATTGCAGGCGACTTGTACTGTTTTGTGGTCACCGATGACTACTCAAGGTTCACTTGGGTAATGTTCTGAAATCCAAATCAGAAACATTTGAATCATTCAAGGAGTTGGTAACCACACTGGAATCTCTCTACAAGCTGAAAGTTAGACAAGTACGCTCAGACAACGGAACGGAATTCAAGAACCAGTGGATGGAGGCATACTGCAAGGAAAAGGGAATTGTGCATCAATTCACTTCTGCCTACACACCTTAGATGAATGGCGTTGCTGAGAGAAAGAACAGAAGCTGATAGAGACAGCACGGACTATGCTGGCAGACTCGAAACTGCCTATCCAATTCTGGAATGAGGCAGTGGCGAATGCTTGTTATACACTGAATCGAGTCTGATAGTCAAGCGCCACGGAAAAACATGTTACGAGCTACTACAAAGACACAAACCGAACTTGGAGTATCTCGAACCATTTGGGGCGCCGTGCACACTTCTGAAGAAGACACAAGAGGGTAAATTCAGCGAGAAGGCAGATGAAGGCATCTTTCTAGGATACAACATACGAACAAGCGAGTTTACAAACTCAACGGGTCTAGTAGAAGTGTGGTGTAATGTTGACGTTCAGCGATTTACCACACCACCTACTGGCAAAGGACCCGCATACTTCTTCGACTATGATGGATTCTTCAAGTCGTTCAACATTCCTCTCTCTCCCTCGGATGACGAGTTAGCTACACGAATGATGTATGATAGCTTGAATCCACCAGCATCTAGCTCACAGGGAGAATCATCTACTCAGTCAGGGGGAGTAGTCGACGACAGTGACTCCTCCTCTGAAGATGAAGCTGAAAAAGATAAACAGAACAGTCAGGAGGAACATGTTCCAGTTCCTGACAGCCCACAAGCATCTATCAGTGATGCACCTTCGACTTCAGAGCCTCAAACTCCAACCACCTCAGATGCAGATCCAAAAGTTCATAATCTTGGCTCTGAGGTAGCTGTTCCTACTACTCCAGGATCACGACTAAACGTCTATCATCCCCTAAACAATGTCATTGGGGATGTCAGATCGGGAGTGCAAACCCGAAATCAGCTATACTTAGTTGATTACGCCTCAGTTATGGAAAAGGGTAATATTCATGATGGTGCTTATCGGTGTATTGTCTCCCAGTTTGAGCCAAAATACATCATTGAGGCACTAAATGATGAGGCGTGGGTGAGTGCCATGCAAGAAGAACTTCTTCAGTTCAAGAAGTTAGATGTATCGACTCTGGTTGATAGACCTAAAGGTGCTAAGGTCATTGGCACCAAATGGGTTTTAAAATGCAAGAAAGATGACCAAGGGGTCATTATCAGGAACAAAGCTCGACTGGTGGTTCAGGGTTTTTGCCAAGTCGAGGGAATTGATTACAATGAGGTATTTGCACCCGTGGCAAGGATGGAAGCCATTCGTATCTTCCTTGCCTATGCATCGTACATGAAGATTAAAGTCTATCAATTAGATGTGAAGAGTGCATTTCTTCATGGGGAAATCAGAGAAACAGTCTATGTCAGTCAACCCGAGGGATTTGAAGATCCTTATCATCGGGATAGAGTCTACAAGCTCGACAAGGTTTTATACGGGCTTCATCAAGCTCCAGAGCTTGGTATGAGAACTCTCAACTCATCTTGTGAAACACGGCTTTCGCAGGGGAGTCATTGACTGCACGCTGTTCATTAAAGAAAAAGATGGCGACCTACTGCTCGTACAAATCTATGTTGATGACATAATTTTCGGTTCAAAGAACGAAGAGTTATGAAAAGAGTTTGAAGCAGTTATGAAGAAAGAGTTTAAGATGAGTGCTATGGGGGAGATGAAGTTCTTTCTCGGGCTACAGGTGGATCAACACCAAATGGGATCTTTCTACATCAGACCAAGTACGTAGGAGACATTCTCAATCGCTTTGACATGGACAACGCATCTGTTGCTGGTACTCCACTTGCTACGAATCACGACATAGCACCTGATGAAAATGGAGATCTTGTAGATGCCATGATGTACGAGGAATGATTGGATCCCTCATGTATCTCACTGCCTCAAGACCTGATATCATGTATGCGACATGTTTATGTTCTAGATATCAGGCTAAACCTAAGGTCAATCATCTGATCGGGGTCAAAAGGATTTTTCGCTATCTAAAGGGTACCCCACACTTGGGTTGTGGTATCCTCATGATGATGATTTTGAGCTCATGGCGTATAGTGACTCGGATTACGGAGGCTGCAAGATGAACTACAAATCTACATCAGCAGGGTGTCAATTCTTTGGGAGAAGATTAATTACCTGGCAGTGTAAGAAGCAGACATCGGTTGCATTGTCAACCTGTGAAGCCGAATATGTTGCTGCTGCAAGTTGCTGTTCACAAATCATCTGAATTCAACAGCAAATGCGGGATTACGGTTTAACGTTCTATTCTACTCCTATTTTTGTAGATAACTCTGCTGCAATTGCAGTAACTAAAATCCGGTCCAACATCCTAAGACCAAACATATCGGTATTAAATATCATCGTAAGAGATTGTTTTGAAAAGAACTTAATTGATGTGGTAAAAATTAATACTGATTTTCAACGCGCTGACCTCTATACTAAAGCCTTTGATAAACCACGTTTTTAATATTTGCTAGAGGTCAACGGCATAAAAAGAAAAGTGAGGTTATTCCTGATGATGATCATGTGTAGTCCGATGTAGCTTAGTTAATTCTTCATTTTATTTGAGTTTATTTGGTTAAATTAGTCTGTTTAAAATTAAACTTATGTTATTCTGCTGTTTATTAAAATCCTAAAATAATGAAACCAGTTATGATTTTAGTATTTTAGGGGGAGAATAAGTCAGCAAGCAACATTAAAAAAAACAAGGGAGAAGGAGTGGAAAGCTGATATAAGGTAGATCGTATCTGTGATACCGATTCAAACCCTTTGGAGTATGATAGTACACAGGAACAAATCAAGAGGGACTTTGAAATTTTAATTTAGAAAAGGTGCAAAAATTCAAAGTATAAGTCTGTGTAGTCTAAGCAATATAAAAGGGAAGATGATAGAAAAACTGGTAACTCTTAAAGTAACACAATGAGAGTAGACCTAGAGGTTGCTAGACCACAATTGATATGTCGGTAGATTCAACACAATAGATGATTAGACCTGACTGGTGATCTCAAGATCAAACTAAGTGGTTCAACTGACTGTGGGCTCCCATCTTATCGCTGGTTAACACAATCAACAATATTCCAATAAGGGGTAATGAGCATGTAAACGCCACAAATGTGTGCGGATGACCATAAATAGAGCAAAGCACCAGAAAAAAATAAAATAAAAATGCTATCAAGCTAATGACTTATGTGTTGGTGCATTTGGTGCAAAATAATATTAAGCTGCTCTAACAAGGAGATAGGTTGTGCGCCTCTCTGCTGTGCGATGGCACTGACCTGAGGATAAGCATAACCTAGATATTCTAGAATTCATTGTTGTTTGCCGCCTCTCTGTGTGCGATGGCACTGACCTGAGGATTGGCTTCTCCTTGAAAGCTCTAAGAATAGTCTCTTCTTGTAAAAATAACCGTAGACCGCTCAAAAGCTCCTGAGGAATGTTGATTACCATATAAGTGTGGGATTCACAAATGTTAGTTGAAATAAGTAAACCTAAATCTATCACCAGCTTGGGTCAAAAGTCTGTGTATGGATTTAAGTGGACAAACATATTGACAATCATTGTGGGTGCAATTCTTGAAAGTTTGAATCAATGTGGTAATCTAAGAGTTTCAGTTTGATTTCCTAAAGTTGCAAATGACTCTGGATGAACACCAAAAATGAGCATCAAAAGATTTTGATAACAAGTCCAAACGATTTGAACTGCCTGTATGATTCCAAAATTGAATTGGTCCAGGTATGGTCAATCTGAGTTAAAGCTGTCTATTCCAGAACCAAATCCAGTAGATTTCCATCTTAGGATTTATCTTCACAAAAAGCCAAAACCAAGTTTTATTTTTGTATGTTAGTTTAGTTTTTTTATTCATTTTTCTTTAGTTTTATTTGTTTGCGGACTACATCATGAAAAACGGTAAGGGATCAACTCACTAAAAGGGTCATGTCTGAGATGATCACATATGTGTTAAAAGCTTAAATCAGTCACGTCTGTGGTGATAAAAGGGTTCTCAAGTCAAAACGATCATGTCTAAGATGATCAACTTCTCATAACGTAAATTTCTGCAATTAAGGGATTTTAAACGTTAAATATTCAAACTGGCAGAAAATTTAATAATATGACCTATTCGCACGAATGGACCATCCGTATGGACCAATCATACGAATGGAAGCTATTCGTACGAATGGACCATGAATATGGACTATTCAACCGAATGGCCCATACGATTGGCCTAGTCGGATGATTAAGGGAGAATGAGTGAGTCAGTCACACGACTGAGATTCAGTCAGACGACTGAAGAAGGACGATTGAACCAATCGCACGACTGAGTCCCACTCGCACGACTGAAAGGTGCGTATGAGCTCAGTCACACGATTGAATCTAGGGCTAATATAAATAGAAGGGGAGTCGGTC
Source organism: Flaveria trinervia (assembly GCA_025506515.1). NCBI lineage: Eukaryota > Viridiplantae > Streptophyta > Magnoliopsida > Asterales > Asteraceae > Flaveria > Flaveria trinervia. The sequence goes on along the minus strand of CM046454.1, from coordinate 22,377,042 downwards.
GCAGAGACTCGCCACCTTCAAAATCGCCCTGAATCGCACGTAATAACCCAACTCTGCAAAAAATTTCAACTGATCGCAAAACACCTGTTTCTTGATTACCGACCAATCTACATCGACTCTACAGGTAATTTACTGTATACATGCACTCCAATAACGTTAAATTTGATGAAAAACACGGTACATTCAGACTCGCAAAGTACCCGAGATTTAAGTGACCAAATAACCTACCTAAATGACTCAAACAAACGATAGTAACGATGTTAGGTGGTTTAAAAATGAATTGCGAGTCAAATGAACCAGATAACGATGTCTAAAACTCAAAAATGGTGAAAAAGGAATTTTGAATTGAACAGTCTGCTCTTCATGCGAATGGACAGCGTGATGAACTTCAGTCGCACGACTGAGGGGCTCAAACTGCTTATACACATGACTGACCATGCGTATGAAGTTCAGTCGCACGACTGATGTAACCGCATGAGGGTATATACGTAGGAGTCCAATCGCACACTCAGAGGTATGTATGGGTTCAATCGCACGACTGAATCCCATTCGTATGGTTCAATCGTACGACTGAACCCCTCTCGCACGGTTCAATCGCACGTTTGAACTCAGTCGCACAATCTCAATCGCATGACAGAAAGATGTTCTTCAAGCTTAAGGATTTCATGACTTTCTTAGTCAATGGTACTAATGTTTACTATCTTTGTGTAACAGATGGCGAGTAGATGGATTATGAGCACAAAGCATAATATATGTGCTCATCTGAACTTAACATCCAGAAGCGCTGCAGAATTCTCTGGCATAATCACTTTTCTATTGAGATCACGGATTGCACATGCCATATCTACCCCTTGCACCCCATATCGATCCATTCAACAAGCCTTCTGGGAAGGCGCTACAGTTGATAGATCATCTGAACCTCATTGCATCAGAAGTACCATATTTGGCGAGGCTATTACCGTTTCAGAGGAGGATCTTAGGATTGTACTACAATTGGGGGATGACGCTGACTGTCCAACTCGTTTACACCCCCTCACTATCAGAGGATGCTTTCTCAGAGCCAAATACTATGGGGACATCAATTCTGGGGTACTCAACAAGAGTAACCTCTATCCTCAATTTAAATATCTTGCACACGTGCTGTTTAAGTGCATGGCTTCAAGAAAAGGTGGTTTTGATGAGTTGTCTGACCAGATGCAGAACGCATACGTTGCGTTGGTGCTGAACCATCCGTTCAGCTTCTCCAAGATGACTTCACCTATCTGGTGGAGAAAGGGACATCGAGGGGAAGGGAAGGAAGCCTTGTATGTACCCGAGGTTTATGCAAATGATAATAGATCAAAGCTTCCTTCCCTGCCAAAGGAAAAGGAGGATTCGGTAGTCTTGGAGGTAATGGATGACACTACCCTGGGAAGAATGAAAGTATACTGGGGGAAGCAAGTGAAGCCTCCTGTCAGGAGGTTGTTTGGTCATCTTGCCCGGGATGACTATGTGGTGCTGGAAAAGAGAAAGTGGCGTCACGAGGACAGTGACTCTGATGTGGAACAGATAGCCCTACCCACTCATGACTCAGATGAGGATGACAGTGGGGATGCTGCTATTCCACTCAGAGGCACTGTGTCTGATTCTGTACCCCCAGTGTCTGTCACATCTGGAGAAGTAACGAGTCAGCGGGATTTCATCAGGATTTTGTTCTTGACGCGGAGGAGGAGGATGAATCGGATGAAGAGCCACTAACACGAACTGTGGGAAGGAAAGTTGTTCCCACAGAACATGGGTTAAGGGTGGTTGGTGAACCCCGAGGGACTCCGGAGATACAGATACTGACCCAAGCTATGCTCCAGGGTCCATAGGCAGGGTTGTAGGGGGAGCTTCCACCTCAACTGGAACAAGGAGGAAGAGAATGGCAAAACCCATGGCAAGAAGAAGAAGAAACGTAGGGTGACCTTCATCACCACCACATCTACCACATCCACCACAGCCACCACATCCACCACAGCCACCACATCCACCACAGCCACCACATCCACACATCCACCCATCCACCACATCTACCACAGCCCCCATCATACCTCCCACCACAGCACAGTTTCCTTCCACCACCACATCCTTTACTCCCTCATCACCTCCACCACTATACAGACCTATCTTCACTACAACCACCTCCACCACCACGTCACACCAATCAATACCCTCATCCCATCCCTCACACACTTATAGATCTCCTCTACCTCCAATCGGGGTAGAGGAACAGTTGTCAGCACTTAACCGAATGGTGATGCGCTTACTGGCGGCTGATGAGGAAAAGACAGCTCAGATCCGCCAGCTTACCGACCTGACTGCTGCACAATCTCACAAAATTGCAGAGCAGGCTCGAGTAATGAGGAGCAGGCCCAGCAGTTGGCTGCTTAGAGCACCAAGATGGACCAACTCCAAGCTCAAAGTGTCACATCAAGCAAGCAAATAGAGGAGCTGGAGAAGGCAAGGAAGGTTATCCTGTTAAACTGAAAGGATCTAAAGAGGAGCCATTGAAGATCAGGGAAGGAGACAGAGATGAAGATGATGAAGATAATGATGAGGATGATGAGAGTGATACTGAGGATGATGAAGAAGCAGAGGAGGGGATGCACCTGCATCGGCCACTGCTACAGGTCAAGAGAAAAGGACTAAGAACAGACAAGATCAATCAGCCTCTACCTCTGCCCCTACAAGTGATGAAACCATGATACAAAAAAAAAGTAAAGATTAGATGCTTATGTATTTATCTTTTTGTATACGAATCATGTAATTGAACATAATGTATTTAATGTTTATATTACTTTAATGCCTTTCTGTCTGATGAATTACTAATGATTTATGTGTGGAATGTTTAAATCAAACAGATCAAAATTACCAAAGAGATGAGTTTGATGTGCTCCCTTTCAGCAGGTCAAGTCTCAGCTAACAATGATTCTTGATCTGCAAGGGATTGTCAGGAGGTCAGTGAATTATACCCCTGAAGAAGGGGAAATAATTCATGACCTATCAAATGAGCAACTCGCAGAGCTTTTCGAGCTAAATCCAGATGAAATAGTAAAAGATGCCCCGACATGCGATTCGACTAGTGACGAAGAGCTCAACGATGTTGATGATGTAGAGATCGAAGATGTCACTGCCGAGGAGTACCCTCAGTACGCTGACAATGAGGGTAAAGTGGTCCCCAATCTGGGTGAATCCCTTGTCAGCGATACTATTGAGGTGTTGAACACTATGGAGCAAGAAACAGAGAACGCAAAAGACACAACCCAAGCCTCAAATGATGTTGACATTCGAAAGGCTGAGTGGGCTGCATGTTTTGAAGAAGTTAGAGCCCAACGTACTACACCAAAGAAGGATTCCTACACCAAATTCTATAGAGTCAAGAAACATCACAAGGTGTCAGGAAGGATCATAGCATGGGCGTACTTTGAAGATCTCAATGCGTATGTAGTTAAGAGAGAACAGGGCATAGAGTACTTCAGATTCCCACATGATCTGAAGACTCTACCAGTTTTGAGCTCAACCAGCTGGCCAAACTAAAGCTTTTGTATGCTACCCGAGGAAGATGTCAGGCTAGTTGAGGCTGCCCTGAAGAAGGAGTACCATACTAGATGGGTTAACTTCAGACCCCAATAGCCTACTAGGTATATCAGAAGGTCTGAGGTTGATGTCATTACTGGCAAGCCTAAGATGGTGTTGAAGTGGAATCCTCCACGCATAATGTCGAGAATCCCACTCAGGGAAATGCCACAGGATTTCACTCCACATTTTAAGTGGTGGTACTATGATTGGAGAACAGCTGAAGCGGTCATAGTTTTAAGCAAAGAGGGACAAATGGATACTATCAGGGTATTCGACCCGATGTGGCTTACAAACTTGTCGGAAAGTGATGTATATACGCTATACAAGTGGCCACTGTTCTATGATACGCAAGATATTGTACAAGCCCTCCAGTTCCAGAAAGTTATACGACTCTGCTTCGCATTTGAGATTCACACGGAAGTCACAAAAGAGAAGTACAAGAAATACAAAGAGGTTATGCAGAAAACAAAAGATTAAAGAGATCTAGGTCCAAGGGGGAGTTTGTTGATACATGTATGTCCCTAGATCATGATATGAAATGTAATAGGTCTTGTTTATTTGATTCTGGTGTAATTTGATATGATTAATGAAATGATATTGGTTGATTGTGATTTGTGATGATTAATATTCATTAATGAATTGATATAAAATTGGTTAATTAGGTTAGTGATTGGTTGAATGTTTATATATAATGTTTACTAATTAATACATTCAAACTTAACATAATGAAGTTGTCATGCGAATGGCCCATGCGAATGGACCATAAGCATGAACAACTTCATACGAATGACTCAGTCGCACGACTGAACCGGGTGACTGGATTAGTCGTATGATTGACACATAAGATTGGCTCAGTCGCACGACTGAACACTCAGTCGTGCGGATGAATCAACTGCAAGGTTCAATCGCATGACTGAACCATACTAATGGTTCAGTCGCACGATTGAATAATACCAACCTATAAATACAACCCATTTCGTGAAAAACAGGAACTCTCGATTAATTACGATTCCAGACGTACCCTAGCCGTCCAGAAGCCTCCCAATTCGTTCTCCAAGTTCATAGAACACATTAGATCGATTCCCAATCGATTTCTAACGTTAGTTTCAATTCTTGATTGATTCTTCGTGTGTTCTCAGTGATTGGATCACCAATCAAATATGATTCCGCACTATTTGATCTGGTTTACATGCTAATCTCCAGGTATTTCGTTCAAATACCAGGTCCTAACAGGTCTTCCTCTCTCACAGGTTCAGAAGGAGAAGGAGTCTGACCCTGTTGTGGATCAGAAGATGAAGCTTGCCAAGTCTCAGAAGGAGGTTCAGGTTGTGTTGTCTCAGGTTGTTCATCCCTAACCTCCACTTTAGGTGTAGCTTGACTTGGAGGGGAAAGTAAGTCTATTAGCTCTCTACTCTTGATCTTCTGCTTGATACCCTAATGTGCTCATCCATAGTGGACACAGACATCAGGCCAAGTCTCCTTCCGGAGAATCCATACATCTTCAAGAAACTCATCATCCTCTGCCTGTCTGGAGACTTCTTCATACTTTTCTTGATGAGGGCTCTTGACTTTGCAGCTTCTTCTCTTAGTTTTCTTTTGGTGATCTTTCTTTCCTTGACTATCTCAAGTTCAAGTTGTGTGAGGTACTCAAACTTAATATAGTCATAGGATAAGAGAAGAAGTGTATCTGCCTGATAGAGGCATGTGGCACTTAGTTAGTTGATCATTTTGATCCTGTCTTCTTCTTTGTCTACCTTAGGTTCTTGTTGAACCACATCCTCATGTGCATGACTTTCTTGAACTGGGGAGAGACTAGGCACATGCTTGTATAATCTTTTCTTTCTTCTCTCTTCTTTGATTTGAATCAGTAGCTCTGCATCTTTTGCTTCCTTTCTCTTCTTTGACACTTCCATGTCAACCAGTTTATTCAATTCCTCTAAGGGGAGAAATGACATTATCAATGTCATAGTTCCTGGTCTACAAGTAGTTTATCCTGACTGCCCTCAACTCATCATTCTGAGTGTTTGGTCCGAGGGCAACCCTGATAGCAGTTTCCATGAGTCTTGCAGACCTAGTAGACGAACCTTCTCCCCTCAGCTTCCTTTTTCTCTCTCTCTCTCTCTCCTAAATCTCCTTAGAAGTCATCATTCTTTTCCTTTTGTCACTCATAAACCTTTATGACTCAAGGTGGAGAGAGCTTTGGTCTTCGTTGCGTGGTGTAGCCTCCAAGCTCTGGCTAGAGAGAGGTTGAGATGCACCTTTACCAGCAGGTGTCTCAAAAAAGGTATGAATCTCTGCAGCAGTTGATGATGATGAGACAAGGCTCTCAGGTTCTGCCACTGGGCTTCAGTCAATGTTTCCCCTATGAAACTAATCTTAGGTCTGCCTCAACATCTAGTTGACCGATGACATTACCTGATTGCCTTAGTCTCCTTCTGAAGCCGAACTCTATAGTGATCCTATCTTGGATTGTTTGAGCCAGCCTGTCGGCTTGTCTTGATTGGATTTGATTGACAAGTGGCATGTTGACTAGATCCAAACCTTCATAGAAGTTCAAGGTCTGAAAATTAAAGACCTCTTGTTGTCCTTGAACTCTAAGAATGATAAGGGCTTTTCTACTTTCATCATACCTCCACCTAATAATAGGATTTGAAGTTGGTGGAGATGACATAGCCCTTGGTATTCCTTCCTCAAACAGACTCTGTATGTAAGAGTCTATAAAGTCCACATCAATGTGAACTTGAGGAAGTTGCTGAGTATGTACAATTGCAAGTGAGAATGGTGAGTCCTCAATCATACTCTCTGAAGAAATCCAAGTTCTATGACTGTAATGACTTTCTCCCCCATTTTGGTAGCATCACCCTCTTGTATAGGTGAGCTAGGAGTTAGGTCAATCACACTCACAAGTTCTTGTGTTCCTGGTTGAGCTTCTTTTAAAGGTCTCCCAGCTAGTTTTGCCCTGAGATAAGAAATCTCAAGTTGCTGATCATTGACCCTGTTTTGCAAGGTAGTCACTTAAGATTCAAGATGACTGATCTTGGAGACTAAATAGGTGCATGTTTTTGACAGTTTTTGCACCTTTAGTCTCAAATTCCCTTCATCTTCATTAGAAGAATCATTGGGAGGACGAGATGATTGGACCAGAGTCCTCTCTCTCATCACCAGCTTCAGGTTCTTGGCTGTTGGATTTCCTCTGCTCACTGGTAGCCTTAGTTGAGTTGTTAATGGGCTGAGTTGCCATGGTTAAGGTCTTAATGATGGAATCACTTGCAAAAGTGAGAGAATCTTCCATATGGACATCCTGAACAAGTTTAGAAGTGTCCACCTCAATAATAGGTGACTGATGTGGGCTAGATGTAGGAGACTCAGGAGCACTCATCTCTCTTTGAGTAGGGGAAAATAAGAGAGACTCATGGTACTCACTGAAACCTAAATCTTCATCAGTCTAAAAGTCAAGGTTGGGAATTAGTTGGTTTAAGTCCAAAGGCTGGGGATGGTAAATGTCCCCTAAAGGTTGTTCACTTGAGTGTTGAGACTCATAATGAAGGCTTAAGGCATTTAGGCTTGTGAGCTCATCAAGCTGAGCATGAGGAACCTCAACACTAATCATTGAAGTAATGGGAGTGGTCTGCTCCTTAAGAGAAGTGGGAGCTCCAATGTCCACTTCTTCCTATGTGGGTGAGTCTATGGGGACCTACATAGACTGAATAGTCTTTGTAGGGGTTCTTTTGTGTTTTCTTTGGTAGGTGAGGGTGATATATAGCTGTTGAGGTGGTTAGGATGTAGAAGGTGTGGATTCAACACTTGCTGGTGCTGCTAGGTTGTCACCTTGAGCAATGAGCTCTAACATTTTTAGGACAAGAGTTGTTTCTACCCTAGAGAAACCAATAATGGGCTTTCTCAAGATTTTAAAGATGTTGGGTTTCATCTGTACCAGTTTAAGAATATTACCTATTTCCCTTAATTGTGAGCCTAGTTCATAGTTAAGAATGTGTTGAACATATCTAGGGAACATGTAGTATTCTAAGAAGTCCAAGTTGCAAGTAAATTTGTATAAAAAACTGAGAGTACCTAAACTTGACCCCCTGAACCATCCCATGAACAATGAAGGAGAGATCTTTAGGAATCTGGTCCATCCTCCATGATTGTTTGACAAGCTGTGGATAACCACATGGAGCAATAATTTCCATTGGGATTAGGCCTTCCTTTTCCTGAAGGTCTTTACAGAGAAATATCCCTCATAGCCCATCTGCTCAAAGGAGTGGTTAACAAAATATTTGGGGAAGAACACCTCACCTTCTTCATCATCCAGCTGAAGATGAGTGTTGATGATGGCCGGAGTAATAAAGACTGTTCTCCCCTAAACTGTGGTAGACAGTACCTTCTCCCCATCCGTAACGACCTCTTGGCAGGTCTTCAAGAATGCAAGCAGATGATCCTCATATAGTGTAGGATCAATGGTTAGGGGGATGAAGTAGTTGGATAGAGTTAAGAAACGGCAAACCTCTGAGAAATGTGGATCTTTCTCAGAGTGTAACAGAGCAACCTGGTTGTTTTGCCTATGTAAATGCATGGAGAAGTTTGGTTCATTTCTACGATTAAGGTTGGCCATTTTGAGGAAGCTTAAGGATGAAGAAAGATGAGCGAAGGTAATTTCAGAGAGAAATTTGGGGTTTAGGTTTGGAGGAAAGAAGAAGATGATAGAAAGAGGGGGAACCATTAGGTTTATTTGTGAAAAGGATTTAAGACAAAACTAGTGAAAGAGGATAAACTTTAAAATCCAGATGTCGGTCCCACCTCTAAAAAAGTAGTTTGCTTTTTCTCAAAAAGTAGTTTTCTTGGAAGTCAAAAAGCTTCCGAAGGTTAATTATCTTCAGAAGTTTTTTTAATGAAAAAACTTCCGAAGCTAAAATGACTTCGGAAGATTTTCCCAAGAGTTGTGAAAAATTTGCTTCAGAAGAAAAACTAAAACTTGAATGCTTTGTTCAAAGGAGCAGAGCTTCCGAGAGTTAATTTTGCTTCGGAAGAAAATAGTCCTTGAAAACATATAAGTGTCTGAGACAAGTATTAAGCTTCAGAAGATATTTCAGAAATTTCTTCAGAAGGTAAATTTCTTAAAAAGTTATTTGTTTCAAAGGCATGATTTTCTTTCGAAGATAAAAGCATATATTCCGAAGGATCAAAATTTTCAAAAATCCAAGGAAAGTCTTCAAAAGATTTTCATCCAAAGAAAACAAGAGCTTATGAAAGTGATAAACTAGACAACTTAGGACACACAGATTTTAAGAAATAATAAAAATTAGTTTTAAGAAAAACCTACTCATAGTTTATCATCCTAATAGCTGATAAAAGATATTTAAATCTTTGTTCATCAAAAGTCTTTGTAAACAAATCAGCATATTGTTCATTTGTGTGGACTTTAACTAGTTTAATTAATCCCTTTTCAAAATTATCTCTAATTAAATGATACCTGATGTTGATGTGTTTGGTCCTTGAGTGTTGCACAAGATTCTCTGTGATAGAGATAACACTGTTGTTGTCTATGTGAATGGGAGTCTCTTTAAAGTTTACCCCATAGTCAAGCATCTGATTTTGAATCCATAGCACTTGAGCACAACAGCTTGCAGCAGCAATGTATTCAGCTTCAGCAGTTGATGCAGAGACACAAGATTGCTTCTTGCATTGACATGAGACAACCCCTCCACCAAGAAACTAACATCCCCTAGATGTGGACCTTGCATTCATGTTGCAACCACCATAATCACTATCTGTATAAGCATACAGATTGAAGTCAGAATTCTTAGGATATCAAATACCAAGTGTTGAAGCACATTTGAGGTATCTTAGAATCCTTTTGATAGTGATAAGGTGACACATCTTAGGGTTGGCTTGATATCTTGCACAAATACATGTAGCAAACATGATATCAGGCCTGCTAGTTGTAAGATACATAAGAGACCCAATCATAGCCATGTAAAGGTGTTCATCCACACACTCCCCCTCAAGATCAGGTCCAAGGGAGTGGTTTCTTGCTATGGGTGTCTTAGCAATCTTACAATCAGTCATGTTGAATCTCTTAAGTATGTCTTGAACATATTTTGACTGATAATGAAGATGCCATCTTCGACTTGCTTCAATTGAATTCCCAGAAATAAATTGAGTTCCCCCATGGCACTCATTTCAAATTTGTCCTTCATCAGCTTTTCAAAGTCTTTGCAGAGCCTTGGATTAGTTGAACAAAAGATGATGTCATCTACATATACTTGAACTAGCATTAAGTCATTTCACTATCCTTTGATGAAGAGAGTTCCATCTATAGTACCCCTTTTGTATCCATGTTTGTAGAGATACTAAGATAGAGTCTCATACCACTTCTTGGGTGCCTGATGTAGCCCATAAAGAGCTTTATCAAGCTTGAAGACATAATCAGGATGATCAGGATCTAAAAAACCAGGTGGTTGTTTGACATACACCTCTTCTTAAATCACTCCATAAAGAAAAAGCACACTTGACATCAATTTGATAGACTTTGAAGTTCTTGGATGCAGCAAATGCTAAGAATATCCTAACAGCTTCCGGTCTTGCTACAGGAGCAAAGACATTAGTGTAGTCAATCCCTTCTTTTTGTGTGTATCCTTGAACAACTAGTTTAGCTTTGTTGTTCATGACAATGCCTCTATCATCCTTCTCCTTCCTAAACACCCATTTGATTCCAATAGTAGTCTTCCCATGAGGAAGAGGACAAAGGTTCAAAACTTTCTGTCTTTTGAATTGAAGTAACTCCTCTTGCATAGCTTCAACCCAACTTCCATCCTTTAAAGCCTTATCAGTTTTCTTTGGCTCTATCTGGGATAAGAAACAAAAGTGAAGAAAAACATTTGCTTCATGGGTTTGTTCTCTTGTTCTTACCCCTGTGTCAACATCTCCAATGATGTTTATGGTGGGGTGAGACTTGTGGATCCTTAACCGAGGGATCATAGAAGTTGTTGAGTGAGATCTAAACTAGAGAAATTTAGATCTGGCATGGATGTTTCTCCCACCACATCAGCACACTTATCAAGAGAGACTTGATCCAATGAGTGTGTGACACCATTGATATTGTCATCTATGGAGTGGTTGTCAGCATCAAGAAATTCCTGATCACTATCACCACCTCCATCATTTTCTTCTATATTTGAAGTATCTTTATCTGGTTGTAAAGCCTCTAAGCTGGAATTTGAAGGCATCCTAGATGTATCAGCTGAGTTTGTCATTGTGGTGCTGATAGAAACTTCATTTGCAGAAGTAGTTATAACTGGAGCTAAAGATGTGTTACTTGAAGGTCTTCTTAGCTCAAATCTTGGGTCAGGATCACGTATTAGTAAGATATCTGCAGATCCTAAAACAGTCTCACAAGATTTGTTAAAACAGTTGGTAACTAAATCAAGATCAAATAGCTAATCAGGACCAGAACCAGCCACATAGAGTGTGTGTTCATTGAAAGTCACATTGGCTGACCCTTCAACAATTCTAGTTCTGAGATTGTATACTCTATAAGCCTTAGCTTGGGAACAATATCCATAAAGTGTCCATCATCTGATTTCTCAACAAATTTGGCTATTTGATCTTTGGTATTCAAGATGGTGCAAGGACATCCAAATGACTTGAGAAAACCAATCAAAGGTTTCCTCTTGTGCCAAAGTTCATAAGCAGTCTTGCCATGAGTCTTAACCACTAAAACTTTATTCTTCACATAGCAGGCAGTTTTGACTACCTCTGCCCAGAAGGTGATGGGCAGCTTAGAGTCAGACAACATATTTCTTGCAGCTTCAATCAGTGCCATGTTTCTCCTCTCAGCAACACCATTTTGTTAAGGAGTCCTGGGAGCACTGTATTGTCTTGTAATACCCTTTTCATCATAAAATGTTCAAGGTTTGGTTCTTGAATTCAGTTCCTTGATCACATCTTATGGTTTTGACCTTGTGATCAGATTGTTTCTCAATCTTTTGGATGAAATTCTTCAGAATCTCAGGGGTCTCATCCTTAGTTCTAAAGAAGAAAACCCAAGTGAATCTTGTAAATTCATATGTGATCACTAAACAATAAGAGGTCCTTCCTAGACTCATTACACTGGTGGGGCCAAGAGATCCATATGTAATAAGTGTAGGGGTGTAGTGATGGAGTTTTGTTCCTTATGCTTATGAGATACCTTATGTTGCTTCTCTTTCAGGCATGCAACACAATGATCATCACTTGTAAACTCTTTCTTTGGCATTCCAGTTACCAAATCATTCTTAATCTGTTTATTCATATTCTTAAAGTTTACATGACACATTCTTTATGCTATAGGAAAGACTCATCACTATTTGCTTTAGATAGAAAGCATGAAACTTCTCTAGAGGGAGATGTTTCTTGCAAGTCCATCTTGTACATGTTCCCTTTCCTGGGGCTCTAAGCAGAATGTGCTCATGAGGAATGACCACCCCAGGCTTGAGAACAATGCACTCATGCTTAGTAAGGATCATGTTATGACTCTGATCACAAAATTGGGATACACTCAGAAGATTGTACCCAAGCTCCTTGATAAAGTTTACCTTTTCAATGCTGAGCTTACCATTTATGACCTTGCCCTTTCTAGAAATGTAACCACCTTCATCTCCTCCAAAAGCAACTGGCCCTCCATCAATTCTTTCAAAGTTCTAGAGTAATGACCTATTTCCAGTCATGTGCCTAGAACAGCCACTGTCAATGATCCATACATTCTTGTTTGTCTTGAGCTATCCCTCCACAAAGAAAATGATTAGTTACATTTGGAAACCCAAGCCTTACTTGTCTTGGGTTCACAAGAAGAAGTAGAAGGTAATGCAATAGTAATAGATCCTATAGCTGTGCTATGGGAATCTTGAGATGTTGTTGATGTAGAACATCCAGTCACTTGGTCTTTCTTTGACTTCCACACCACCTTTGGAAGTTTGGACTTGACCTTCAACACTTTGGAAGCTTTTAAGACTTTGGAAGTTTTGATGACTGGACCTTTTGAAGATTCTGCAAACGCTGCAGCAGACTTCAGTTCTTCGGAAGCATTCCTTCTTCTCGAGACCAAATTTTCTTCCGAAGGAAATTTTCCGCTTTCCTTCTTCTTAGTTTTGGAGCTTCCGAAGGAAACAGATTTTCCTTTCGAAGCTTGAATCTTCTTGGAACTCTTGGAAGTCCTTGTCTTGGTCATGTGAAGAGTAGCTTTAGGATTGTATGGATAATCCTGGGGAAGATGAGCAATACTTTCACACATGACACACTCCATTTTCTTCTTCCCAAGGGCCTTCTGCTGAGAACAAGACCGACTTTGATCACATCTACTGTCCATCTTCATCTTTGCAAATGCTGAGGTAGTCCTTTTGGGCTGAGAACTATTCTTGGACTTGGATGGTCCAGGCTATGTAGCAGTCGTATCCAGCTGTGTAGGCTGAGAACAAGACTGACTTTGATTTTGTTTGTTTCTAGTCAATTGTATGCAGCTATGTAGCTCTGATACCAAATGCAGGACCGGTGAAGGGTATGCACTTACAACACAACAACAAAATGAGGAGATTAACTTGACTAATCAAACAGTGGGACTAGATTAACCACAAGTAATGATACTAAGAACACAAGTAAGAATGAGACAGAACAAGATAGCAAAATACACAAGGAGATGGTTTTTAAGATTGCAGTGGATTGCCTTCTTATGTTCTATTACAAATGTTGCAAAGCATAATGGAAAGTTACAAGTAATTGAGATACATATACTACATCCAATAGCCTGCGATACTTTGAAGGCCAGCTGGATACAATTGACTAGACACAAACAAAATCAATTGTAGAGTCAAAAGGTATATTGCCTTTTTTACTTGTGATTATGGCATGCCATAGCTCACATCCTAATATATTACAAAAAGGATAAAGTACATGAAGTAGAAATTTACAGACTCAAGACCTCAATGTACAGTTACTTAAAGCATGGACCTTTTCACCAACTCATGTAAGTTGGTGACTTTACAGAGTTGCAACGGAAATGGGGTCCAGCTTTATGAAAGTACATCAGATAACACATGTATACTAAAAGTTTTCAGAAGAAATCTGTCTTCAAGTGTTGGCTTCAGAAGACATCATCTTGGCTTCGGAAGATATTGGTCTTGGCTTCGGAAGGTTTCACACTTAGAATATTATGTTGCTTATGTGAAACTTCCGAAGCATTCTTCTTCAATGCACTTATGCATGCATGCAGGAGACTTTGAGTGCTTGAGTTGCATCAGCCTTAACATATAATCCTTACACTTTGATCTTCAGTTTTAAGAATAAAATATTTAAAGTTTCAGCAGTTTCATCTTTAGTTGTTAGAATAATACCCAAGTAAATCTTGTAAAATCATCAACTATCAAAAGACAATATGATTTCCTTCGAATACTCATTATACTTGTTGGACCAAATAAATCCATGTGCAATAAGTGTAATGGATGGTGATAGAGTTAACCTCTATGGATTTGTGAGAGACTCTATGTTGCTTTCCTTTTAGGCAAACCACACAGTTATCCCACAGAAAAATTCATTTTTGGGCACGCAATGTACCAAGTTATTTTTAACTAATCTGTTTGTGGTTTTAAAATTTACGTGACATGTATGTTTATGCCATAAGTCAGACTCATCACCATCAACTTTGGAAACAAAGCATAATACTACACCTAGAGGTGAAGCATTGTTCATATCCAGCTTGTACATATCCCCTTTTCTGGGAGATCTAAGAACCACCAATTCCTGAGGAATTGTCATCCTAGGTTTGAGGATAATGCACTCATGCTTTATGAAAAGCATTTTATGCTTTTGATCATAGAACTAAGAAACACTTAGCAGATTGTGTTCAAGTTGTTTGACAAAATTCACTTCATCAACTCTTAACAAGCAATTGGATACACTTCCTCTGCCTAAAATGTATCGTCCGGTCTCACCTCCAAACTTAACACGACCTCCATCAAAATGTTGAAATTGTTGAAGTAGAGATATGTTCCTGGTCATGTTCCTAGAGCATCCACTGTCCACTATCCAGAAATTATTGTTCTTGTCTTGTGAATGTCCCTTAGAGTTGTCTGTTCCAGCCATGAGTGCATGTGCAGAGGTGACATCTGGACCATAAAGTCCAATCAACTTCTTGTGCCACATCAGTAGTTTCAGTTGATTTTCCATTAGGTTTTGGTGTGGGAGTATGTGAGGAGGCATGAGCAGATCTCGGTTTTGATTTGGGAGCCTTGCATTCCCTAGCAAAATGACCCAGCTGGTTACAGTTGTAACACTTGGCCTTTGCTTTGTCAAACCCAAACTTGCTACTTGTTGGGTTCTAAGGGAACTGCCTTCGTGTTCTCTTAAAGGACTTCTTTGCCCTGTAGGTTAGCAGAGCCATTTGTTGGACTATGTCCATGTATTCCACCTTATTCGAACTAAAACACTCTAGATCTTCAAAGCAGAACTGAAAATCATTGGAGTGTCCACTCCCTAAGACAAAAGCACAATTGTCTTGAAAGGGACTGGGTTGAGCTTGTTGAGACCTTGGGGTCTCTAGGAATGTGATGTATGGTCCAGAAGAGCTGGATGGTTGTTGTGAGTATGGCAGATACTGCTGAGGTTGAGAGGGTCTTGAGCCTTCAGCAGCCATGAGAGCATGCTTGAGGAAAGCTTGAAGATCTACTTCCTGATGACCACTCTTGTTTTCCATCTCTACAAGGTATCCATCAAGAATATCGTATAGCTCAGTCATAATAAGTGTGTTCAGGTTCCTTGTTCTCTTGATGGAGACACAATAGAACGTCCACTATTTGGTAAGTGCACTCATGAATTTCCATGAGAGATCTCTCAATTCAAGAGCTATTCCCACAGACTGAAGGGAAGAGATAAGATCCATGTTGTTGATGCAAGGTCTCTCCAACAATATAAGTCAAGTTCTCAAATTGTTGCTTCAGGGAATCTTTGTTTGAGTCATTGGAGTTGGAGTACATCATGGTTAAGGCATCAAACAGTCCTTTAGCAGTTGTGCAATTCTCAAACCCCACCATAATGTAGTTGGGAATTGCTGTCATCAGGTTTGTCATTGCCTTTTCATCAATGTCTATCCGCTTGAGGTCTTCTTCAGAGTAATCCTCCACACCTTCTCTATCATGGCACCACCACCAGAAGGTGAATCCACCTTTGGCTTGTAGGGACCTTGGCAATGGATTTCCACTTGTAGCTATCTTGATATCTAAAGAACCCTTCTATACGTCTACTCCATTGTCTGAAGTTCTCTGGGGTGATGATGGGTGCTTTAGTCATCGTCCCCATTTCACATTCAGATTTCTGGTTCAAGGCCATGTTTAGAGTGTAGTAAAAGAGTGAGCAAACAACAGGTTGATTAGGATAATTAGATCACACAATCAAGAGCCTACGAAGCTCTGATACTAATTACAAAATTAGTTTTTATACTCAACACAAGTATTTTCTCTCAAACTCACTAACAAACACTCAAGAAGCAGAGATCTTCTAAGAGTTGATTATAATATACTAAGTAAGAGAAGAAAGAAGCACAAGAGAGTAATTTCAAGATACTTGTATATATTATTTCTCAACTTAAAGTTTTCAAGACTCTTACCAGCTTACTGCAAGAGTTACAATGAGAAACTATATATACTACTATCTGCAGTCGGATATACTTTGATGCCAGCTGAAATTCTTTAACTAAAGCAAATACTACAAAGCTATAATTTAAGGTGTCTTAGATAATGTCTTATCTAAGATACGGTAGCCATGACATGTCCATGACTTACCTTTTGTCACCAACTAAAGTTGGTAACTTGTACTAACATAGAAAGGTTAACAGTGGAATAAAGTATTATCAACTACATGGCCTTTTGGGAAAATGCCATACAATATCAGAAGTCTGCAGCGGAGTGTCAGAGACCATACTTATGTCCACTGGTTTATTAGCAGCATCTTCCGAAGGTTAAATGGCTTCAGAAGAACAAGTTCTTCTCAAGCCTTTTATACTTCCGAAGAGACTGCTTCTTCTGTGGCTTGGGGACTTCTGGTTCAGAAGTCATTGTCTTTTATTTCTTCTAAGTCTTGAACTTCAGAAGAGAAGACTTTGTCTTCGAAAGTTAGAGCTTTTCCTGAGAAAGTTAATTTTGCACTTTGTTTTCGGAAGAACTCCATAACCTTTGGAAGTTCCATATTTAGCTTTGGAATTCCTTTATACTGTACCAAAAATTGTCTATGTGATTGGTTTTGGTTGCACCAGCCTTCTTCTTGATCCAACAAACTCCCCCTAGGCTGATGCTACTAAAACCTCACTTGTTCCTGCTTCTCAAAACTTTCAGCACCAGGGAAAGTAGATATTTATCAGTTTCTTTGTTCTTCCTGGAAGTGGTGCTGAGAAGTTTGTACAAATCATTCATGGATAGGAGATCCAGTCTGTCACTTTGAATGATATGCACCCTCTATTAGGTCCCTCTAAAGAGAGTTAGTTGACAGGAGCTATAGTCATACTCCCATGTAAATATTGATTCCAATTCCGGACCTTCCACCATCTGTAGAAAGGCCTTGCCTTTGGTGGTTGACCTTTCCTTGTCTTCCTTCTCTCTCAGCTTCAACTCCTCTTCAATCTTTGCTTTTGTGGTTAGCTTAGCAAGATGAAGGCTGCTAAGATGATTTCTGATGTGAGCAGTTGTTTCGGAGTTGGAGGGATTGGAGAATGGTTTTTCTGCTAACTCAGCAAGGTCGAATCTACTAGAGTGTAGTAGAGAAGAGGCATTCAGTTTGTTGCTCTCTCCATTCTCTCTCTCCATAACAAAGTTTTGAGAGGCTTCATCAAACCTCCACTGGATAATTTTCTTTCTAGGAACAAGGGGCTGACTAGAAACTTTGTCCCCTTTCTTTGTATCTAGTAGAGTCACCGGCTTTCTTCTCTTCATTGTTTAAGGAGTCAGAGTTGAGGCCAAGGAGTTTAATAGCTTAGTCCAGTGTTCCTCTAGGCAGATCAAGGAATTAATCTCTTATGAGGGAATATGAGGATCCATAAATGTAAGTCAGCTTGATAGAATCCTCCTCATAGGAGATGTCACTCAGGTTATGCATTAATCTCTATGGTCTGGATGGTTTTTAGGTAGGTAAAGGTGTTTGGGTTCTAGGTAAGGTTTTAGGTTGAGGGATGATTAGTTGAGGTGGTTATGGTGATGAGATGGGTAAGGTGGTTGGTGTAGGTTCAAGGGTGTAAGGTCAGAAATGGGTTTAGTTTTGATGGGGAAAGGAAATAGGGAAGGTTTAGGTTGAGGTTGAGTTTGGGGTAGGTTGAGGTTAAGGTGTTGGTTTGAAAACTATCCCTTATACCCTTCTATACATCCCTTTCCTCTTCCCCATACAAATGTCAGCCTTAATGTCGCTGACAAGTCGTTGGAGTGTCTTTTCAAACATAGGTCCCACCTGCCTACCAGAGAAGCCATGAGCCCAAAGATAATCCTTCATCCAGGCTTTCTCACCTATCGTCTTGGCAGCAGTGACCCCAACTCTTCTTCTCTCTTCTTCTTCTCTCTTCTTCTTCTCCCTCAACTTCTCTCTCACAGCTCTCTTTCTCTCTTTCTCCAGTTGATCCTGCTCTTTGTTGAAGAGCCATAGGATTGTATCATTATCGTGTGGAGATAGTTCTTCAATTGAGAAACCTTTGGAGGTTAGGAAAGTTATCCTTTCCCTCCAGAGCTGTAGATCAGCTTTCCTCATCTCTCTTTCTCTTTCCTCCTCTAAGGCCAACCTTGCTGCTTCTCCTTTTGTTCAATCTGCAGCCTGGTTGCCTTTTCAAGCTCTACTAATCCTCTAGTGGTAGCAGGAGTATTTTTTCATTGGCAGCTCCAAGCTTGATGAGCCTGTCAATGATCTCCACTCTCTTTTTGTTGTTGACTGCCTCCAAGTTGGCTGCAACTGCTTTGGAACTGGCAACTAACAACTTCCTAGTTGAAAGTATACCTTTTCTTTTGAGCTTTTCAATCCTCTCCTCTTCCTGAAGCTCTTCTGTAGTCATCTTCTTTCCTTTATCATCTTTGAAAGTACTTGACTTTGGTGGTTCTTGATGGAGGGTTCAGATTGAGTCATGGTGGATGGAGGTGGTGAAGTTGTCTGAGCTAGGGGTCGGTTGAGAAGTCCCCACTATTCACCTTAGACGTCAGCTCTAGAATTGCATCTGTGATGATTAGATCCTCAGACAAAGAGAACATTCCTTCTGCAGCTTCCATCTCAGCTTCGGAAGACTTTGCTTGTTCTTCCTAGGCTTTGACTTCAGCTTTGGAAGTTTGAGGGAGTGCAGTATCTGTCCCAACTATTCAGTTGCTGGGCCATCAGTCCTCATTTCCCTTTCGAATTGAATCTCAGGTTCCATTTGGACCTTAGTTTGACCAACTTCTTCCATAGTGGTAGAAGAAGCACTTAACCTTTGAAGCTCTTCAGTTCCAAAGCACATCATAGCCACATCAGGGCTAGGCTGATCTAGAGAAGATCTCAATAGAAACTTGGAGAAGAGCCTATAGAGATCTTTAAGCATCCTTGGGTCCATTTTTAGGACAACTTGGGAGGGCTTAGGAAAGATAGTTGCAATGGGAGCTGAATATCTAGAAGTTAAAGCTTGCTCTATGGTTCCTTAATTGTTTGTCTCTGAACACTCTCCCCCTTTTTGGTAGCATCATCTTGAGAGTCAAATGAGCTAGAGGAAGAGGTCAAGGAGACCTAAATTGGTACATGCCTAATAGATCTCTCAATTTGTTTCTCAGCTAGTTGAGCCTGGAGTCTTTCAATCTCAAGTTGCTGAGTGGCAGACCTATCCTCTAAAGTCTTAACCTTTGATTCAAGGTTTGAGACTTTAGAAAGTAGGTCTGAATGATGAGTTGCATACTACCCTTATCTTCTTTTGAAGAATCATGGGGAGATGAGTAACATACCGTGTATGTTCACCCTCACCACCAGATGTGGTTCTTGGCACCCTGGTTTCCCTACGGATGTCTCTTTCAGAGTCATCAAAAGGCACGATTGTCGTAGAGTCAGTCTCAAAGATGTTATCACTGTCCTGAGGATCCAATGAGTTTCCTTCAGTAATGGCAGTTGATTCTATATGAGTCCCCTCCATATCCGTGGGACTCACCTCAGTTGGTTTTGACTGATATGAGCTAGAGATAAGAGGTCCATCTAGGCTCTGTTGATCCATGAGAGAGTGTTGTGGATCAACTTCATTGCCATAAAGAGACATAATCTCCTCATCAATTCTGAATAAAAGGTTAGTAAACGATATAGAAGTTAAGCCTAGTGACTCGGGACTTTGGTCAATGTCTAGTGGCATTGAGCCTTTGGTGGGGCTGTCCTTTTTGGTTTCTTAGGAGAGTGTTGGGACTCATCCTGAGGGCTTGTAGCCTGGGCTTGGGGCTCAGGGAGTTGAGATTGAGGAGACTCAAATCCCATATTAAGGATGAAGGAGAAGGATGGGGAGATCTCTGACTTAGTGGGAGCCCATGGTTCCACTCTAGTCTTTTTGGATTGAACAGGAAGGACTTGTTCAATTAGAGTAGACTAAGCAAGGGTTCGTTTGCAACTCTGATATGTGTGTTTAATGGGGTGAACTGACAAAACAGGGGAAGTTGTTGGTGTGGGTTCATCACCTGTGGGGTGAATAGGGATGTCACCAAGAGCCATTGGCTCAATCTGTTGGACCAAAAGAACTAATAAGCCTGATAAGAAAAACCTCTAAGTCCCATAGACATTGCAACTGCTGAAGAAGATCACAAAACTGAAGACATCAGCTGATTACAAGGTCTAACGACAAAGTCTGAAGACAAGATCTAAAGACTTCTACTGAAGACAAAGTCTGAAAGCAAAGACTGAAGAGCAAGTCTGAAAGAAAAGTACTGAAGACAAAGTCTGAAAGAAAAGTACTGAAGACAAAGTCTGAAGCTATCAGCTGAAGACAAAGTCTGAAAGTAAAAGTCTGAAGAACAAAGATTGAAGACAAAGACTGAAGACCAAAGTGATCAGTAGTTGTCACAACAGCTGAAGTTATCAACTTTAGTAGTTGTGATGGTTTCCTTTCAGTACTTGTAATTTACTTTTCAGTAGTTGTAGTTTAGTAGTTTTATGTTTTTGTACTTAGCATTCTCTGAGATATAATCAGTAGTTGAGAACATTCTCAGTAGTTTGCATAGTTTCAATAGTTTGTATAATTCTGTTAGATGTCACTATCAAGTGACATCAACAGACGTCACATTCCCTATATAAGGAATGTTGACCTAGTTGTAATATGTGACATTCAGCCACCACGAAAGCATATGAATGAAATATTCCTTTGTAGAATTCTCTCTCTATAACCGTTTACTTCTCATTGAATATCAATTGTGTTCTCGCGAATTGTCTAATTCATTGTTTAAATTCCGCTGCAATCTACTCAAATTTAATCAAACTTAGATCACTGATCCTAACAAATGGTATCAGAGCAGGTTAATCATTGATCGATCTAACAATTGATCATTGAAACTGCTATTTCAATATCTAAGTTTGATTGAATTAGCATATTTGCAAGAATTGGTTATAGATCATTGAATTTCTGCTGCTTTCGGTTATTTGCTTTGAGTTTTCTCTTGGTTCATATGAGTTTGTTGTGTTTTGCACTAAATTAGTTAAAACTTAATTGAATTGGTTGAATCTGAGAATGACTACTCCTTCTAATGACCCTCACAATACCGGTTCCTCAACCAAGCCTCCGATGCTGGTTAGGACTGAGTATAACATATGGCAACGAAGAATGATCCATCACCTGTCTGTTAACAGTTCAGGTTGTTGGACATCTGTGGTACATGGTCCACACAAGCCTATGGTGAACAATCCGGAAACCAACCAAATGGTTCCGAAGAAGAAGGAACAATACTCAGATGAGGATTGAAAACTGTTTGAGATTGATGCTAAAGCGCATGGTATTCTGGCCATGGCTCTGCCTAATGAAATCTATTCTGGGCTTATGCATCATGAAACTGCTCATGACCTCTGGAATGCATTAAAGGAACAATTTGGTGGAACAGATGAGGTCTTAGCAAACAACAGAGAAATCCTTGCCCAACAATATGAGACATTCTCTCATAGGAAGGGCGAGTCACTGACTCAACAGTTTGAGCGTTTTTCCTGTTTGATCTCTGAGCTGAAAATGGTCAAACATGAATACACTAATAGCCAGATGAACAATAGATTCCTCAGATCACTGCCTGAGAGATGGGACACATATACCATTTTCCTACGCTCCAGTGCAAATCTGGATAGCCTATCTCTCACCCAACTCCATGGAAAACTGCTTACATTTGAAAGAGAGATAGAGTAGAAAAGGAAACTGGCATCATCAGGAAAGCTCACTAATGACTTTGTACCAGGGAACACTGCCTTGGTTGGTCATGAGTCAGAATATGCTGCATCAGAAAGCAATTATAATGAACATATAGATTTCTCTTCAAACAGTTCAGATCATGCATTTGGTAGTGTTGACAGTCAGTCAGGCTGTAATAGTGACAATTTGTGTTTCATTATGGATGATTTGAAGGGTATTGCTTATGATGACTTAGAAAAGATGGATTTTCTAAGCCAAATGGCCTTGATTAATATCAGATCTCAAAAATTCTACAAGAGAACTGGTAGGAAATTTCCAGGACTCTCTGGAAAAACCACAGTTGGTTTTGATAAGAGTAAGTTGAGGTATCACAAATGCCACAGGCTTGGACACTTTGCAAGAGAGTGTAGATCAACTGGATCTAACTCCTATGCACCCTTTGTGACTTTTCCAAGCAATAGTCCACAAAACAGAGGGCAACATCCTGCTAGTTCTGGTCATCATGCACAACCTATATCTCCTGCATATTTTGTCCCTCAGGGTCCAATGTCATATCCATATCCCTGCTATTACATGCCACAGCCAAATCCAGTTCAAGTTCCTATTGCACAACAACCTCAAGCCTTACCTGAGCCTCTACCATCTCAATCATCTCAATCACAACCTCATCACAGCTTCTTCACCCTTGGTGTTGTTGACTGGAGCAGTTTACCAGATGTTCTCTTTGGTAATGAGCATTTATTTGCTAATGATGGTCAACATGGTGGTGAACATCCTTTTGGGAATCTTGCTCTCATGGCCCTGTAGTCTACTGAGAGTTCATGCTCCAATGCATCTTCATCACAGGTAACTCAGGTATCCTCTGAGGCTAAGGCCAAGCTATGTTCTGAATCTTGCACAACTGCATTTATCTCTATTAGAGAGGCAAATGTAGCTTTAATAAATCAAAATCTGAGCTTGAGCAATCCCTTTCCAAAGAAAAAGTTGAGTATGAGTCTGTTCTTAATGATAAAGATGATGAGATTATAAGCTTAAATGCCATTAAATGATGAAAAGGCTAAGCTAGAGGTCATTCTTGAGAACCACAGAGAACTCAAAGAAAAATGCAGTTACCCAAGTTGAGTGTGACCGCTGGGTATCATCCTGCAAGGGATTTGAAATGCTGCTCAGCAAGCAATCTGCTTCGAATGTGAAGTTTGGAAAAGCTTACAATCACATTGCACCACCTACAGATTTTACTCCAAAATCAATAGTAAAACCTGAAGGTGAAAGTAATTTCCAAACCACATCATCATGTGTATCATCCTCAAGTGATCTCCCAAGATCAGAAGATGAAATCAGTGTTAATTCCTCAGCAAATCAATTTCCTAATGGGTTAACTACTGATAAGCACATGAAGCTGAGTAATTCAGATGTTGTCCCTCAAAGTACCTCAAGTACTGAAGGGCAAGTCACAACATCTGAAAAGCATTTTGTTAGGATCAGTCTTACGTTTGATTGATTTGAGAGTATAGCAGCGGAGAACAAACAATGAATTAGCAAATTCACAAGAACACAAAAGATATTCGAAGTAAGAACAAACGGTTATAGACAAAGAGAATTCTGCAAAATATATTTCATTCAATATTCGCTTTCGTGGTAACAGAATGTCACACATACAATTAGGTCAAATCTCTTATATAGGAGATGTGACGTCTGCTGATGTCACTTGATGGTGACATCTAACAGAATTATTCAAACTACTGATAGTTAACACAACTACTGAAGATGTCAAACAGCTGACATCTCCTTACAAAAATACTAAGTGTTACTATCACTACAACTACTAAAAGAAAACTACTGAAACTACAACGACTGAAGAACATGCTCTTCAGTCGTTTTACAAATAGTAAAATAAAAAGAAAACTACTGAAAGGAAACCATCACAACAACTGAAGAATGCTTCTTCAGCTGTTGTAACAAACTCTGAAGGCTTCAGTACTTGTACTTGAACTTCAGCTGTTTTCATCAGCTGATGTCTTCAGCTGTTGTCATCAGCTGATGTCTTCAGCTGTTGTCTTCAGCTGATGTCTTCAGTTTTTGTACTTCAGTAGTTGTTCTTCAGTACTTTAGACTTCAGCTGTTGATCTTCAGACTTTGGTCTTCAGTTGTTGATCTTCAGTACTTTAGTTCTTTAGTTGTTGATCTTCAGACTTTGATCTTCAGCTGTTGAAGTCTTCAGTACTTTAGTTCTTCAGCTGTTGATCTTCAAACTTTGATCTTCAGCTGTTGAAGTCTTCAGTACTTGTACTTCAGCTGTTGCTCTTCAGACTTTATGAAACAACTGATCAAGTCTTCAGCAGTTGTTGTGATGTCTGTGGGACTTAGAGGTTTTTCTAATCCGGCTCATTGGTTCTTTTGGTCCAACAAACTCCCCCTGAACCAATGCAGCCAAAACCTCTAAACTTATTGAAGATGTCCCACTTATTATGGCAGAATGATTGGTCTTTCTGTCTTCTATATCAGCTCAGAAGTGACCCTTGTAAGCTCCGGCCTGGAAGTAGTCTCAATGATTTGATTGGCAAAGTATGAATGGGAACTCTGTCTCGGGGAACTGGACACAGAGCTGTTACCCCATTCATGAGATCTACTTCCCACTATGAGTCTATATGACTCTCTTGTATAGGCCTCTAGGAAGGTAATTTGTTCCTCCATGGTCAGCTCTTCAGCACCTCCTTCAAATAAAGATTCTGGCCCATAGTACTCAGATAGGTATTTGGCCTGTTTCCCATTCTTTAGCTCCACAGTTGTTATTATTCTATAAGCAAACTCATCAGGATGATTACCCTCAAGGAACAACTGGAGCTCATTCTTCCTGACTTCTTCAAGCCTCTTATAACTAACCCCTTTTTCACCATTTTATTTTCAGCATCTTCTATGGGGTTGGTTAGCTTTATAAGCTTTCTTGAAGTCCTCTAGGATTTCCCGGGTGATACTACAAAGACCAGGGAGATCACTTAATCTACAATCTTTTCACCTGGCCAATGTATCTCTGTGGAATGTTTTTCTTGTGAATCCTGTGAGACACCCTGGGATCAGGCCAAATCCTTACTCTCTCCTTTTGATATGAAATGTATGCTTAAGAGTGTATAATCTGAGAGCTTGCTTCTTCATGTTGATGATAGAAGATGTGGCTGCATAATCTTTGTCAACCCTCCTCAACAATTCCTCATCGTGTTGTTGTGAAGTTCTTCTTCTTCTAGCTTCACTTTCACAATTTGTCTTTGGGATTCAGGAGTAATTGTTGGGGAGTGACTTGTGGCCTTCAGCAACTGTATAACAGGAAGATGGCAGCTATCTTCATCATCATCTTCTCATCATCTTCTAGCCTCAATACCTCTCTTCTTCTTCTGGGGTACATCATCGGCTATGGTTTTGAGGGTGAGGGAGTTGGTTGGTGGGTTGTGTTTTTGGTGGTTTTGGGGTAAAGGGATGTTTTAGTGGGTGGTTGTTTTGGTGGTTTTGGTGTGGGAATGTTGACAGGCTGTTCTAGCATTTTGAGGTGAGTGTGGCTTTAGATTGCTGGCTAGTTCAGTCCTGCTCCCAGCACCCGCTTCATTCAAAGCTTCAATAAACAGCCCTTTGGTGTATACTTTAGACGAACAGATCTTGGTGGTTATTGCCAAGATGCTGTCCCTGGACCAAGCCTTGATTTCGATCAATGATCTGCCAAGATACTTCCCTATAAATCTAATCATGATCTCCAGCCTTTCTCTTTCTAACACCTCATAACTTGCCCATCTAGATTGGATTTCTTCAATCTCTAATCTTCTGATTTCAGAGTCAAGTTGTTCAGTGTCATGGCCTTGCCTAAACAACTGATCAATGATGTTATCAATTGATCTGCTGTGTTCGGCATCAGCCTCTTCACCATTAGCTCCAAGGCATTTTCCTTTCCTTCTCCTTCTTCTTTTCGGTCTCTCCAACCAACTCCTTCTCATTTACCACTTCTGTCTCTTTTTCTTTCTCTTTCTTCTCTGCACTCCTTTTCTTTTTGCTTTCACTGACTGAATCTCCCCCTTTTTGGTTGCATTGGTTGCAAGGGTTTGATTGTTAGAAAGCTCTTTGCTTACAACTTCCTCTATCAAGGGTTGTATAATGAGGGAAGCCTCTCATCAAGGGTTTTGATCACTATATCAGTGTATGGGGTGTGATGAGAGGTAAGGAGTTTTGAAAGATAGCAGCTATTTGCTCAGGGGGGTTCTGTTCCTGAGAAATAGTGCCAGAAGCAAAGGCAGGTGGCTGAGAATTTGGGAGTGGCTCTGTGTTTAGGAGACTTCAGATGAAGGTGCCATCTGTGGGGTTTGAGAGGCAGATGGTCTTTGATCCTCAGAAGTTTTGGCAAGCAGCTCTTTGAGTCTGCTCACCTCCTCTTCCAGGATGGTGTTTTGGGCTAAAACATCATAAAAGAAGCCCAGGTCATCATAGTGGGTACTGAATCACCTGACCTCATGATAGAACCAGGATGAACATGCACTGAGAGTGTAGATCAGTTGTAGCATGTGCCCTTTGTCTTGGAACTGGGGACTTCCTGTCTCAGGACTATGTCCTTCATCAGCAGTTGCCTTGGTAAGGTCTTAGTAATGGTACCAACTACATCCTGATCATATGCGGAAGCAGGATAAGTGGCAGCCTCACCAGAAGTTCCAATCTCCTTTTCTACACTAGGAAATGGAACATTGTAACCCATAGTGTGGGTTATCAGATGCACTTTGATCCTCCCCCTCAATGGTAGAGGTATGCCTAGTTGTAATTGTATCTGGGGAGGGGGTGAGGAGTGCAACTGACTCAGCACTTGTGCAACAATTAATGTAGGACTTGGGGGCGGTTGCATGTGGTGATGGGTAGAATCGGATTGCACCTGGGGTGAATGGTGCGCTTCAATGGTAACCCTCTCAAGTGAGATAGGTTCCAGCAGTGTGTGGTTCCCCAATATTGGTTGCAACAGGATCCTTTTGAGAGGATACCTGTGCGGCTGTGGTTGGTTGAGTCTTTGACACAACGGGGGGTTAATAGCAGTATGTGTTTCCTACGTTTGTGGTACAGGGGCATCCTCAGGGGACTCGTCTCCCTGAGTAGCCTTTTTTGGCTTTTTGGATTTTGGCTTGGAGGGGACTCTGGTTTTGGAGGTGGTGGCTGTGGGTTCCAACTGGTGGGTTTTGTAGTTGGCAACCTGTTCAGTGTGTGGTCAGAGAGTGTGCTGGAGTATACTTCAAGCAATACAGCCATTGTAGGGACTCCAAGGCCAACAAGTCCCTAAGCTTTCAGCTGATTCTCTATTATGGCCATAATGAACCGAGGATATAATATCCAGCGGTTAGAAATAGATTTTGAGGCCATATCCTTAAGTTCAAGAAAAATGATTTCAGAAAAGTTTAAGTCTTGTTGCTCAAGGATAGAGAATAGTACCTGCTGCCATCTGGTAGACATTTGATCCCACAAGGATGTCTTAGGAGCTAAACAAACATTTACATGTGAAAGACAAGACGTTCTGCATCATGGAAATGTTTCTTCAGAATGGTAGAGGCACTAAGGTTTCTCTGATATCCATGGTGGGCAAAGGATAAATCAGTTGTGCCTTTGGATACCCATAAGGAAAAGTGGCATCATCCAGGTTTAGGGGTGGCGTAAGATTGCCGGAGTGATGACCACTTGATGGTTGTTGACGACCGACTGGAGAGACTCGGTTTTGTTCTCCCAGTGGTAATGGTGACGTTCGTCCAAAACTGGTGAAGGGATTCGGCATGAATGGTGGGATTTAGAAGGAAGGCCGTTTTGTAGCGTGACTGGACCATTAGATCAATGGCGTTATCAAACTTTGTCTAGAAAGGCAATTTGGTGAGGTAGGCTACACAGTTGTGTCGTGGTTTGAGCTGCATGATCGCCATTAATGAGAGAGAAGTTTGGAGGTTTGAACGTTAGGTTTAGAAATGATAAAGCTCTGAAGGATTAGGTATGAGGTATTTATAGGGTAGGGTTAGAAAACAACTGAGGGTTTGGTGTTAATCATCAGTAGTTTTAAACGACTGATGATGTGGTATTACCCTTTCAGATGTGAAACAACTGAAGTCTTGGTTTTAGGCATCAGCAGTTATAAAACTACTGAAAACCATGGTTTTGACTTCAGATGTTGAAAAACTGAAGACTTGGTTTTAGTCATCAGTAGTTGTAAAACTACTGAAAACCTTGGTTTTGTCTTTAGGTGTTGTAAACAACTGATACTTGATTTTAGTCATCAGTAGTTGTGAAACTACTGAAGACATGGTTTGTCATCAGTTGTTGTAAACAGCTGATGACTTGGTGTTAGTCATCAGTAGTTGTGAAACTACTGTAGACATGTTTTTGGTCATCAGTGTTTAGGATGAAACAGCAGTTGTAAGAAACAACTGAAGAGAGAGTTCTCATCAGTAGTTTTCGTCAATTCATAGCCTTTCAGCTGTTTCATACTGTCCTCAACACTTACTCATCAGCCTTTTGGCTGTTTTCAGTTGTTTCATAGGACATCAGTACTTATCTGTTTTTACTGATATCAGTAGTTATAACTACATCAGTAGTTGTAACTTGATTAGTTTTTTTAACAGAATCAGTACTATCTGTGATATGGTGACTAATGATTATCAGTACTTTACTGAGATCATCAGTAATTATCACTTATTCTAGCTTCAGCATACCAAGCCTAAACACAAGGTTTTGGAAAGTTGAACTATCCAAAGGCTTAGTAAAAATGTCTGCAAGCTCATCAGCACTAGGCACAAACTTATGATCAATCAGACCTTTTTCAAAACAATCCCGAATAAAATGATGTCTGATCTCTATATGTTTGGTCCTAGAGTGCTGGACTGGATTTTTGACAATGCACGGAGCTGAAGCACTATCCATTAATAATGGAGTCTTAGTCTCTGTAATGCCATAATCCAAAAGTTGGTTCTGAAGCCAGAGTACCTGAGAAGTACAACTTGCAGCTACAATGTACTCTGCCTCAGCAGTGGATGTAGCAACAGATGTTTGTTTCTTACTCTGCCAAGAAATCAAACAGTTGCCTAGGAATTGACATCCACCAGAAGTTGACTTTCTAGTTAACTTGCACCCTACATAGTCACTATCTGAAAAAGCAACTAATTTGCAAGAGTGTCCAGTGGAATAACATAATCCTAGAGATTGTGTACCTTGCAAATATCTAAAGATCCTCTTGACTGCAATCAAATGAGACTCTTTAGGAGCAGCCTGAAATCTAGCACAGACACAAGTAGCAACATGATATCTGGTCTAGAAGCTGTTAAGTACATCAAGGACCCAATCATACATCTATAAAGTGTTTCATCAACAGCTTTACCTTTCTGATCCGCATCCAGTTGTGTGGTGTTGCACATGGGAGTAGAACAGGGCTTACTATTTTGTAAATCAAACTTATTCAAAAGATCTTTTGTATATTTGGACTGATGAATAAAGGTGCCATCAGCCTTTTGTTTGATTGCAAGCCTAGAAAGAACTGTAATTCTCCCATTGCACTCATTCAAACCTCTTTTTCATTAATTGGTAAAATCATCACACAATGGGGATCAGAGGATGCAAAAATGATATCATCAACATAAATTTGAACAAGTAGCTTATGCTGATCCACCTTCTTAATAAACAAAGTTTTATCTATGGAGCCTCTAGTGAAATTATTCTTGAGAAGAAAAGTAGAGAGTGTCTCATACCAGGCTCTAGGAGCTTGTTTCACCCATAAAGAGCCTTATCAAGTTTATACACCCATTCAGGATGTTTATTATCCTCAAAACCTGGTGGTTGACACACATAAACTTCTTCTTTTATTTTGCCATATAAAAATGCACTTTTGACATCCATTTGAAAAACTTTGAGATGGTGGAATGCAGCATAGGCTAAGAAAATAATTGCCTCTAGTCTCGCTACAGGGGCAAAGGTTTCATCATAATCAATACCTTCTTCTTGTGAGAACCCCTATACAACCAGTCTAGCATTGTTCTTAACAATAAGCCCATTTTCATCAGTTTTATTCCTAAAACCCATTTAGTGCCTATTGCACACTTACCTGGGGGTAGAGGAACCAATTCCCACACTTGCTGTTTCTTGAACTGAAGTAGCTCAAGCTGCATGGCTTCAACCCATCCATTGTCTCTTAAAGCAATATGATAGTTCTTTGGCTCTAGCTGACTGATGAAGAGAGCATAGAAGCAGAAGTTAGACAATTGACTTCTTGTTGAAACTCAGCATTGATATCACCAATTATTTGAGACATTGGGTGATTCTTCAGCTCTTGATAAACAATGATATCTGTGCAAGTGTTTTTAGAACCTTCAGCAGCAGCAGATGTTGATACAGACTCTTGAAACAAGAAGATTTGATGGTAACTCAAAAGATGTAGAGGAATCAGAGATCTCATCAGCATTTGTTGTGGATGGAACTGCTGAAGCTACAGGAACATCAAGTTTAGCAGACTCAGGTAGTTGGTCACTAAACTTGAATAGGTGAGTATTGATATTATCATCATCATCATCAATACCACCAGGTGGAAGACATGTTGCAGAAGAAGATTATCCACATGGTCTGTAACAACTGGAGGTTGAGAAGAACATATTGCAGTATGTCCAAATCAAACAACTCACAGGGTTTTGTGGAATCTTGTCCATTGGAGATTCATTAAACTTCACATGCAAAGTCTCTTCAACTATCTTTGTTCTGCAGTTGAAGACTCTGTATGCTTTGCAAGTAGATGAATAACCAACAAAATACCCTGCATCCACCTTAGGACCAAATTTTTGGAGTTGATCCTTTGTGTTGAGAATAAAACAAGGACACCCAAATGCTCTGAAAAATGAAATTAGAGGAGCAAGTGATGTAGAACTTCATATGGAGTCTTCATCAACCTCTGATTTACTAAGGCTCTATTCTGCACATAGCAAGCTGTGTTAACAGCTTCAGCCCAAAAGGTCAGTGGCAAACCAGAGTCAGCCAACATAGACCTTGCAGCTTCAATTAGGGTCATGTTCTTTCTCTCACGACTCCCATTTGTTCTGGAGTCCTTGGGATGCTAAACTGCCTTTTGATTCCCTTTGAAAGATAAAATTCATCAAGTGTATGGTTTCTGAATTCAGTTCCATTGTCACTCCTTATACACTTGACTGAAAGGGAATACTGCTTCTCAACATACAACACAAAGTTGATAATCTTCTGAGCAATCTCATCCTTTGAATACAGAAAGAAAGTCCATACAAATCTGGAGTAATCGTCCAAAATTACCAGACAGTATTTCTTCTTTGCCATGCTCATCACTCTCACAGGACCAACTAGATCCATATGCAGTAATTGCAAGCAGGCAGTGGACTTAGGCTCTTCAATAGGGGGGAATGAGACTTTGTGAGTTTTCCTTTTAAACAAGCAGTGCAGGTTTCATCACAGTGGAACTCCTTTATTGGTAAGCCTCACTAAACTATTGTGGATCAGCTGATTCATGTTTTTGAAATTAACATGACCCAGCCTTCTGTGCCACAGTTTAGATTCCTGAGGGAGGCTTTGGAAAATAGGCAAGGATGGCCTCTGATATTTATTTTTGGAAAGATCTAAGGCATACACTCTTCCTATCCTGTTGGCCTCAGGAGAGTGTGATCATCCAACACCTTATCAATCAAATTCAGAACTTTGGATGACAGAATCCGCAGTTCTGACTGGTGAAAAGAGCAACATGGCCTTTATCACACATTTGACTGACACTCAAGAGATTGTACTTGAGATTTTCCACATGGTAACATCATCAAACTTTATTTCTCCATTGGAGACAAAGCCTTTTCCAATGATGTAACCCCTAGCATCATTGCCAAAAGAAACAAACCCTTCTTTCCTTGAGAGTAGTCATGAAGAAGAGAGCTGTTCCCAGTCATATGCATAGATCCCCCACTGTCTACATACAGATGCTACTTTGGCATGTTGAAGAACCCTGCAATCATAAACAATTAGTTAGTTTTTAAGACCCAAACCTTTTTTGGTTTGGGTCTATTCACATCAACAGATGGTAAACTAACAGACTTGCTATGAATACAGCCTGAGGGGATGGAGATGGTGAAGAAGAAGATTCCTTTGGCATGGATCTTCTCTGTGGTTTCAACACAGGAGCATCTAATTGGTTGACTCTCCCCAATAGATGTTGAACCATCATAACAAGTTGTGTCTGATTTTGTGATAAAGCCTTCAGCTCATCAGACACATTAGTGCTTGAGTTAGATGGTTCCTGTGTTGTACATCTCTCTTTGAGCAACCTCACTGTTGCCTGTTTAACCCCTTTCTTTGTGGATTTCTTTTGGATTTTGGGGTACAGGTTTGATGTTGCTGGTACAAATTGATTTCAAACTCAGTTTTCATTTTATCCATTTTCTCTTTAATGTTTTATTATGTTTGAGTTAGAGCCCTTTTTATACCAGCAATCATCAGTAAGATGATTGAATAAGCCACATATTTCACATGGCTTTTCTTCATCTTAAGTTGATCATCTGCTGAAGAAGATGAAATACTGAAGACTTGTTTTTCAGCAATTTGCTATCAGTACTAGCAGTTTTCTTCCCTTTAGTACCTGCGTTCTTGATATCTTCTTCAGTAGTTTTCCCACCTCACTACTTGCAGTTTTTCTCTTTAGTACATGCAATAGTTTGGGTTTGTCTTCCAGGTGTTATGACATTCACTTTAGTACTTTCAGTACTTTGTGAAATACCACCTGGAGTGATCAACTTTTTGATCATGTGAGTGTCAGCATTTGAACCATCAACATTAGCTGATAGGTTCTGAGAGGACTTAATGCTGACTTCAACCTCTGATGGTGCTGTATCAGATAGTAGATCACATGATGAAAGGATTGGTTATTGCTTTCTCCATCAGATTCTACCTCTGCTCTGGGAGTAAAATCTATAGGAGGAGCAGTGTGATTATAACCAATGCCAAACTTCACATTGGAAGCAGATTGCTTACTAAGAAGCATTTCAAACCCTTGCAAGACTTACCCATCGATCACACTCTACCTGGGTAGTTGCAAGTGTTTCTTTGAGGTCTCTGTACTCTCTAGAAGTACCTCTTCCCTAGCCTTCATCTGTGATTTGGCATTTAAGTTTGTAAATCATCATTCTTATCATTAAGCACAGACTCAAATTCAGCTTTTCTTTTGGAAATTGTTTGTTCTAGCTCAATGTTCTTGTTATTAAAGCTACATTTGCTTCTCTAATAGATGCAAATGCGGCTATGCATGTTTTAGAACATAACTTGGCTTTTGCCTCAGAGGATACCTGTGATACCTGTGGTGTAGATGCATTAGAGGATGAAGTATCAACAGACTCCAAAGCCATAGAGCTAGATTTCTAAAAGGACTGTCACCACCATGTTGACCAGCACCAGAGAATAGTTGTTCATGACCAGACAAATCATCTGGTAAAGTGCTCCAGTCAACAACTCCTGGGGTGAAAAAGCTATGTTGTTGAGTTGAGTTGAGTTTTTGATGAGATTGGGAAGGTTGAGGTTCATGTAATGCATTTGGTTGTTGTGCAATTGGAGCTTGAACCGGATTTGACTGAGGCAAGTAATAACAGGAAAAAGGATATGACATTGGACCCTGGGCGACAAAGTATGCAGGAGATACAGGGTGTGATTGATGACCAGAACCAGCAGGATGTTGCCCTCTGTTTTGTAGACTAGTGCTAGGAAAAGTCACAAAGGGTGCAGAAGAGTTAGATCCAGTTGATCTACATTCTCTTGCAAAGTGTCCAAGCCTTTGGCATTTGTGACACCTCAACTTACTCTTGTCAAAACCACTTTGGTTTTGCCAGAGAGTCCAGGAAATTTCCTGCCAGTTCTCTTGTAGAACTTCTGAGAGCTGATATTAACTAAGGCCATTTGGCTTAGAATATCCATCTCTTCTAAATCATCATCAGCAATTCCCTTCAGATCATCCATGATGAAGCATAGATTGTCACTATTACTGCCAAATGACTATCAATACCAACAAATGCATGATCAAATTGGTTGAAGAGAATCAATATGCTCATCATAATTGCTTTCAGATGCAGCATATTCTGACTCATGACCAACCAAGGCAGTGTTCCCTGGTACAAAGTCATCAGTGAGCTTTCCTGATGATGACAGTTTCCTTTTCTGCTCTATCTCTCTTCGAATGTAAGCATTTCCCATGAAGTTGGGTGAGAGATAGGCTATCCAGATTTACACTAGACCGTAGGACAATAGTGTATGTGTCCCATCTCTCAGGCAGTGATCTGAGGAATCTGTTATTCATCTGGCTGTTGGTGTATTCCTGTTTCACCATTTTCAGCTCAGAGATCAAACAGGAAAAACGCTCAAACTGCTGAGTCAATGTCTCACCCTTTCTATGAGAGAATGTCTCATATTGTTAGGCGAGGATTTCTCTGTTGTTTGCTAAGACCTCATCAGTTCCACCGAATTGTTCCTTCAGTGCATTCCAGAGGTCATGAGTAGTTTCATGATGCATAAGCCCTGAATAGATTTCATTCAGCAGTGCCATGGCCAGAATTCCATGGGCTTTAGCATCAATCTCAAACAGTTTCCGATCTTCATCTGAGTATTGTTCCTTCTTCTTCGGAACCATTTGATTGGTTTCCGGATTGTTCACCATAGGCTTATGTGGTCCATGTACCACAGATGTCTAACAACCTGAACTGTTAATAGACAGGTGATGAAGCATCCTTCATTGCCATATGTTATACTCAGTCCTAACAAGCATCGGAGGCTTGGTTGAAGAACCGGTATTGTGAGGGTCATTAGAAGGAGTAGTCATCTCAGATTCAACCAAATTCAATTAAGCTATAACAGATTTAGAACAAAACACAACAAACCAAATTGAACCAAGAGAGATCTCAAAATGAAT
The DNA here is from genome assembly GCA_025506515.1 of Flaveria trinervia. Classification (NCBI taxonomy): domain Eukaryota; kingdom Viridiplantae; phylum Streptophyta; class Magnoliopsida; order Asterales; family Asteraceae; genus Flaveria; species Flaveria trinervia. The sequence goes on along the minus strand of CM046454.1, from coordinate 22,342,129 downwards.
AAACGAAAGCGGCAAAAATTCAATAATCTATAACCAGTTTTTGCAAATAAGCTAATTCAATCAAACATAGACATCAAATAGCAGTTTCAATGATCGACTGTTAGATCGATCAATGATTAACCTGCTCTGATACCATTTGTTAGGATCAGTGATCTACGTTTGATTGATTTGAGAGTACAGCGGAGAACAAACAATGAATTAGCAAATTCACAAGAACACAAAAGATATTCGAAGTAAGAACAAACGGTTATAGACAAAGAGAATTCTGCAAAATATATTTCATTCAATATTCGCTTTCGTGGTAACAGAATGTCACACATACAATTAGGTCAACATCTCCTATATAGGAGATGTGACGTCTGCTGATGTCACTTGATAGTGACATCTAACAGAATTATTCAAACTACTAATAGTTAACACAACTACTAAAGATGTCAAACAGCTGACATCTCCTTACAAAAATACTAAGTGTTAACTATCACTACAACTACTAAAAAGAAACTACTGAAACTACAACGACTGAAGAACATGCTCTTCAGTCGTTTTACAAATAGTAAAATAAAAAGAAAACTACGAAAGGAAACCATCACAACAACTGAAGAATGCTTCTTCAGCTGTTGTAACAAACTCTGAAGGCTTCAGTACTTGTACTTGAACTTCAGCTGTTTTCATCAACTGATGTCTTCAGTTGTTGTCATCAGCTAATGTCTTCAGCTGTTGTCATCAGCTGATGTCTTCAGCTGTTGTCTTCAGCTGATGTCTTCAGTTTTTGTACTTCAGCAGTTGTTCTTCAGTACTTTAGACTTCAGCTGTTGATCTTCAGACTTTGGTCTTCAGTTATTGATCTTCAGTACTTTAGTTCTTCAGCTGTTGATCTTCAGACTTTGATCTTCAGCTGTTGAAGTCTTCAGTACTTTAGTTCTTCAGCTGTTGATCTTCAGACTTTGATCTTCAGCTGTTGAAGTCTTCAGTACTTGTACTTCAGCTGTTGCTCTTCAGACTTTATGAAACAACTGATCAAGTCTTCAGCAGTTGTTGTGATGTCTGTGAGACTTAGAGGTTTTTCTGATCTGGCTCATTGGTTCTTTTGGTCCAACACATTCAAATCAGCTGAAATAGAAGATTAACAACTGCTGATGAATCTATCATACGGTCTTTCAGGACGGATAGAGAACAGCTGAAGAACAACTAGATGCACCTGTGATCAAACCACTGAAAAGGCATTCCAAGCCCGAATCCAAGGAATCCATTCAGCACCATCTCCATCTTCATTAGTTGTTATCATGAGAAACAAGTTATGGTTAAATCTGTTGATGAAAACAGACCCAAAACCAAAAAGGTTGGGTCTCAAAACTAACTAGTTCTTTATGATAAATGAAGGGTTCTTCAGCATGCCAAAGGAGCATCTGGTATGTAGACAGTGGAGGATCTATGCATATGACTAGGAGCAGTTCTCTTCTTAATGACTACTCTCAAGGAAAGAAGGGATTTGTTTCATTTGGAAATGATTCTAAGGGTTACATCATGGGAAATGATATGTGTCTAATGGAGATATCAGATTTGATGATGTTAACCATGTGGAGAATCTTAAGTATAATCTACTGAGTGTCAGTCAGATGTGTGATAAAGGGCATGTTGCACTTTTCACAAGCCAGAACTGCAGGATTCTGTCTTCCCAAGTTCTGAGGCTAATTGACAAGGTATTGGATGAACATACACTCCTGAAGGCCAACAGGATTGGAAGAGTATATGCCTTGGATTTGTCAAAGAAGATTGATTTGAAGGGTCATCCTTGCCTGTTCTCCAAAGCCTCTCCTCAGGAATTTAAACTGTGGCATAGAAGGCTGGGTCATGTTAATCTCAAAAACATGAATCAGCTGATCCACAATAGTTTAGTGAGAGGTCTACCAATAAAGGAGTTCCAATGTGATGAAACCTGCACTGCTTGTTTGAAAGAAAAACAACACAAAGTCTCATTCCCTTCTATTGAAGAACCTAAGTCCACTGCCTGCTTGCAGTTACTGCACATGGATCTATTTGGTCCTATGAGAGTGATGAGCATGGCAAAGAAGAAATACTGTCTAGTAATTGTGGATGATTACTCCAGATTTGTATGGACTTTCTTCTTGCATTCAAAGGATGAGGTTGCTCAGACGATTATAAACTTTGTGTTGTATGTTGAGAAGCAATATTCCCTATCTGTCAAGTGTATAAGGAGTGATAATGGAACTGAATTCAGAAACCATACACTTGATGATTTTTATCTATCAAAGGGAATCAAGAGGTAGTTTAGCATCCCAAGGACTCCAGAACAAAATGGAGTAGTGGAGAGAAAGAATAGGACCCTTATTGAGCTGCAAGGTCTATGTTGGTTGACTCTGGTTTGCCATTGACCTTTTGGGCTGAAGCTGTCAACACAGCTTGCTATGTGCAGAATAAAGTATTAGTAAATCAGAGGTTGATGAAGAATCCATATGAAGTTCTACATCATTTGGCTCCTCTAATTTCATTTTTCAAAGCCTTTGGGTGTCCTTGTTTCATTCTCAACACATTTGATCCTAAGGTGGATGCAAGGTATTTTGTAGGTTATTCATCCACATGCAAGGCTTACAGAGTCTTCAACTACAGAACAAAGATAGTTGAAGAAACCTTGCATGTGAAATTCAATGAATCTCCTAAGGATAAAATTCCACAAAACCCTATGGAGTTGTTTGATCTGAACATACTGCAATATGTTCCTTATCAACCTCTAGCTGTTGCAGATCAAGTGGATAAATCATCTTCTGCAGAAAGTCTTCCACCTGGTGGTACTGAAGATGATGATGATATCAGTACTCACCTTTTCAAGTTTAGTGACCAACTGCCTGAGTCTGCTAAACTTGATGTTCCTGTAGCTTCAGCAGCTCCATCCACAACAAATGCTGATGAGATTTCTGACTTCTCTACATCATGTGAATTCCATCTCATACTTGGTTTCAAGAATCTGGATCAACATCTGTTGCTACTGAACCGGCTACAAACACTTGCACTAATCTTATAGTGTACCAAGAGCTGAAGAATCACCCCATGTCTCAAATCATTGGGGAATCAATGCTGGTGTCTCAACCAGAAGTCAATTGTCCAACTTCTGCTTCTATGCTCTCTTCATCAGTCAGCTAGAGCCAAAGAACTATCATGTTTCTTTGAGAGAAATGGATGGTTTGAAGCCATGCAGCTTGAGCTACTTCAGTTCAAAAAATAGCAAGTGTGGGAACTGGTTCCTCTACCCCCAGGTAAGTGTGCAATAGGCATTAAATGGGTGTTTAGGAATAAAACTGATGAAAATGGGCTTATTGTCAAGAACAAGGCTAGACTGGTTGTACAAGGGTTTTCACAAGAAGAAGGTATTGATTATGATGAAACCTTTGCCCATGTGGCCAGACTAGAGGCAATTAGATTCTTCTTAGCCTATGCTGCACTCCACAATCTTAAAGTTTTTCAAATGGATGTCAAAAGTGCCTTTTTATATGGTAAAATAAAATAAGAGGTTTATGTGTGTCAACCACCAGGTTTTGAGGACAATAAACATCCTGATTGGGTGTATAAACTTGATAAGGCTCTTTATGGGTTGAAGCAAGCTCCTAGAGCCTATTATGAAACATTTTCAAATTTTCTTCTTAAAAATAATTTCACTAGAGGCTCCATAGATAAAACTTTGTTTTTAAAGAAAGTGGATCAGCATAAGCTACTTGTTCAAATTTATGTTGATGATATAATTTTTGCATCCTCTGATCCCCAGTTGTGTGATGATTTTACAAGTTTAATGAAACAAAAGTTTGAAATGAGTGCAATGGGAGAATTACAGTTCTTTCTAGGCGTGCAAATCAAACAACAGGCTGATGGAACCTTCATTCATCAGTCAAAATATACAAAAGATCTTTTGAATAAGTTTGATTTACAAAATTGTAAGCCCTGTTCTACTCCCATGTGCAACACCACACAACTGGATGCAGATCAGAAAGGTAAAGCTGTTGATGAAACACTTTACAGATGTATGATTGGGTCCTTGATGTACTTAACAACTTCTAGACCAGATATCATGTTTACAACTTGTGTTTGTACTAGATTTCAGGCTGCTCCTAAAGAGTCTCATTTGATTGCAGTCAGGAGGATCTTTAGATATCTGCAAGGTACACAATCTCTAGGTCTTTGGTATTCCACTGGACACTCTTGCAAATTAGTTGCTTTTTCTGATAGTGACTATGCAGGGTGTAAGTTAACCAGAAAGTCAACTTCTGGTGGATGTCAATTCCTAGGCAACTGTTTGATTTCTTAGCAGAGTAAGAAACAAACATCTGTTGCTACATCCACTGCTGAAGCAGAGTACATTGCTGCTGCAAGTTGTACATCTTAGGTACTCTAGCTTAAGAACCAACTATTGGATTATGGCATTACAGAGACTAAGACTCCATTATTAATGGATAGTGCTTCAGCTCTGTGCATTGTCAAGAATCCAATCCAGCACTCTAGGACCAAACATATAGAGATCAGACACCATTTTATTAGGAATTGTTTTGAAAAAGGTCGATTGATCCAAAGTTTGTGCCTAGTGTTGATGAGCTTGTAGATATACTTACTAAGCCTTTGGATAGTTCAACTTTCCAAAACCTTGTGTTAAGGCTTGGTATGTTGCAGCTAGAATAAGTGATAACTACTGATGATCTCAGTAAACAAGTACTGATGATCATTAGTAAACATGTCACAAATATGTATTGATTCCATTACAAACTACTGATGTAGTTATAACTACTAATGTCAGTAAAAATAGATAAGTACTGATGTCCTATGAAACCACTGAAAACAGCTAAAAAGTCTGATGAGTAGGTGTTGAGGACAGTATGAAACAGCTGCAAAGCTAAGAATTGACGAAAACTACTGATGATAATTTTCTCTTCAGTCGTTTCCACAAACTGCTGTGTCACCCTAAACAACTGATGACAAAACTATGTCTTCAGTAGTTTCACAACTACTGATGACTAACACCAAGTCCTCAGTTGTTTACAATAGCTGATGACAAAACCATGTCTTCAGTAGTTTCACAACTACTGATGACTAACACCAAGTCCTCAGTTGTTTCCAACACCTGAAGACAAAACCAAGGTTTTCAGTAGTTTCACAACTACTGATGACTAAAACCAAGTCTTCAGTTGTTTTCAAACGTCTGATAGTTAAAACCAAGTCTTCAGTTGTTTTCTTACAACTGCTGATAACACCAACACTTTCAGTCGTTTTCTTTTCAACCTTTTCTTAACCTATAAATACCTGCACTTATAGCCAAACGTTTCATTAGGCGTTTTCAAACCTTTTCTCTCTCAACAATGGCGACCATGAAACTCAAACCCCGACATAACTGTGTTGCCTACCTTTTGAAATCGGCTTTCTGGAACAAGTTTGATACTGCCATTGATCTTATGGTGGATTCCCAATACCGAACAGCCTTTCTTCTGAATCCTACCATATACCCTGATTCCTTAACCCAATTCCGGACCAACGTCTCTGTAACAACTGGTGAGAATGATAGCCAAATCACTCTCCAGTCGTTGGTGAACCAGAAATAGGTGCTCATCACCCCCGACATCATTCGGAAAACCCTAAATTTGCATGATGGCACCTATACTAAAGAATACCCGAAAGGCACCACTGATATGTGTTTCATCAATAACGGGTATGCAGGCGACTTAAGTGCTACAACCATTCTTAAAAAGCACTTTCATGATGCCGAAAGACTTATCTTTCATATGGTGAATGTCTTCCTTGCTTCAAAGACATCTTCTTGGGATCAGATGTCTTCACGGTGGCAACAGGTATTGTACTCTATCTTTGAACGCCAAAATCTAAATTTTTCTGAGATAGTGTTCATGGAACTAAAGGATCTGGCTCAGAAACCTGTGGCAAACAGATGGCTACTTTATCCCAGGTTTTTGATGGCCATAATTTTGAATCAATTAAAATTTGATGGCCTTGTTGGTCTTGGGGTCCCTGCACCAGCTGTTTTAGCTGAGGTATACTCCAGACATAACTCAGACCCTACTCTAAAAGGGGTTGCCCGGATGCTAAAACCCAAGCAGAGGGAACCCACAACCTCCACTTCCAAATCCAAAGTCCCCACCAAACCCAAATCCAAAAAGCCAAAAAAGGCTACTCAGGGAGATGAGTCCCCTAAGGATGCCCCTGTACCACCAATACAGGAAGCACATACTGGTTATAACCCCCCAGTTATGTCCAAGACTTAACCTCCTGAAGCCGCACAGGTATCCTCTCCACAGGAGCCTGTTGCAACCACAATTGGGGATCCCACATTACTGGAACCTATCTCAATTGAGAGGGTTACCATTGAAGAGCACCTCTCACCCCAGTTGCAATCTGATTCGGACCAATCTCCACATGCAACCGCCCTTCAAAGCCCAACACTGATAGTTGCTAAAGTGCTGAGTCAGTTGCATTCCTCACCTCCTCCCCAGAAACCAATTACCACTGGGAATACCTCAACCATTGAGGGGGAGGACCAAAATGCTTCTGATAACCAACAGCACAAGGGTTACAATGTTCAATCTCCAAGTGTAGAAACGGAGGTTAGAACATCTGGTAAGGCTGCCACTTCTACTGATTCAGCAAATGATCAGGATGAAGTTGGTAACATCCATAAGACCTCACCAGAGGAAACTGGCAATGAAGGACATAGTCCTGAGGCAGGAAGTCCCCAGTACCAAGAACAAGGGGCACATGCATCTACTGATCTACACTCAGAGCATGTTCATCCTGATTCAATCAGGAGGTCAGGTGATTCAGTAATGACTGATGATGACCTGGGCTTTTTCTATGATGTTTTAGCCCATAATACCATCCTAGAGAATGAGGTAAGCAGACTCAAAGAGCTGCTAGCCAAAATGTCTTAGGATCAAAGTCCATCTACCCCAATAACCACACAGATGGCACCTTCAATTGAAGGTTCACCAAACACTTCGCCTACACACATAACTATGCCACCAGCCTCTGCCTTTAGCACCACCTCTCAAGGACAGAACCCCTCTGAGCAGATGGTTGCTATCTTTCAAAACTCCTTACCTCTCATCACTCCAATCATTACTGAGATTGTCCATAAAGCCATAGATGAGAGGATCTCTCAAATCTACAAACCTCATTGATGATGCTGTTCACAAATCTATTTCTGCCTTTCCATCCCCTGATCCCAATGCAACCAAAAAGGGGGAGACTACTAAGGCAGTGAAAGAAAAGAAAAGGAAAAGAGTTGATGATGAGAAAGAACCTAAAAAGGAGAAGGAGGTGGAGAAAGAACTGATCTCAAAACAGCTGATCACATACAAGCGAAAGAAAAGTGCTGAGTCAAAAGCTGATGAAGAAAAATCCTTAGAAGATCTTGTCAAAGATGCTGATGAAGCTCACAGCAGATCCATGGATAAAATTATAGATCAGCTCTTTAGACATGATCATGACACAGCCACATTAGATTCTGAGATCAGAAGGCTAGAAATAGAAGAGATTCAAACAAGATGGGCTGGTTATAGTGTGTTGGAAAGGGAAAGATTGGAGATAATGATCAGATTCATTGCCAAATACCTTGGAAGATCATTGATAGAGATAGAGTCCTGGTCCAGAGACAGTATCTTGAAGATAACCAAGAAAATCTGCTCTGCTGGAGGCTATAATAAAGGGTTGATCATCGAAGCACTAGATGAAGCAGGTGCAGGGAAGAGAACTGAAATGGCAAAGCTCTCCAAAGCCAAACTCACCACCAAAATGCTAGATCAGTCTTCTCACACTCCCACTCAAACACAACCCTCATCTCTAAAATCTCCCAAATCTATCCCTAAACCAAAGCCACCCACAACTCACCCACAAAACCAATCCCTTTACCCCAAAAACCACCTCAAACCTTACCCAGTGATACACCCAGAAGGAGGAGAAGGTGTTGAGGGTAGAAGAGATGAAGAAGAGGATGATGATGAATATTGTCTGCCAATCTCTTTTGTTCTCAACCTTAAAACACCTGAGCACAGAAGTCAACAAGTGATTACACCTGACTTGCAAATGCAAATGTGAAGGTAAAGATTGAAGAAGCAGAACAACAGAAGCAGCACGGTGAGCAGTTTCTCAAGATTGTTGACAAGGATTTCCCTCAGTCCTCATCCATTCAAGAAATGAAGAAACAAGCTCTGAGGCTGTACACTCTTAGACATACTTTTCAACATCAAAGAGAAAGAGTGCAGATTTGGCCAGACCCCAGGGTAAGTTCTAGAATTCATAAGAAGAATATACCAAGTAGATATCATGGCAAAGTGAAGAAGACCTTGAATGCTGCAATTACGTTGGCCATGGTAGTCTCACCTTGGGAAATCATTGAAAAATTCAAGAGAGCTCACAACTCCAAGACAACCCCTCAATCTATTCTTGAGAACAAAATGATCAAGAAGGGGTTGTTATACAAAAGACTTGAAGATCTTCAGAAGAGTGAACTCCAGTTGTTGCTTGAAGGCTCTCACCCTGGTGAATTTGCTTACAGAGAGATAACAACTGTGGAGTTGAAGAATGGAAAGACAGTGAGATATCTGCTTGAGTATTATGGCCTAGAGTCCTTCTTCGAGGGAGAAGCAGAAGAACTCACCAAGGAGGAACAAGTTGTTCTCCTTGAGGCCTATGCTAGTGAGTCTTACAGATCATTAATGGGAATTAGGTTTCATGGTTGGGACAAGACTCTGTGTCCAGTTTCCCCAAGACAGAGTTCCCTTCCATACGTAGCCAATCAAAAGATTAGAAACCTTTTCCCAGCCTGTGCTTAACTGATTACCTCTTAAGCTAATCAAGAGGGTGTTTCTGCCAAGAATAAGTGGGATTATCAATAAGTTTAGAGGTTTTGGCTGCATTGGTTCAGGGGGAGTTTGTTGGACCAAAAAAACCAATGAGCCTGATCAGAAAAACCTCTAAGTCCTACAGACATTGCAACTACTGAAGAAGATCACAACAGCTGAAGACATCAGCTGATTACAAGGTCTGAAGACAAAGTCTGAAGACAAGATCTGAAGACTTCTACTGAAGACAAAGTCTGAAAGCAAAGACTGAAGATAAAGTCTGAAAGAAAAGTACTGAAGACAAGTCTGAAAGAAAAGTACTGAAGACAAAGTCTAAAGCTATCAGCTGAAGACAAAGTCTGAAAGTAAAAGTCTGAAGAACAAAGACTGAAGACAAAGACTGAAGACCAAAGTGATCAGTAGTTATCACAACAGCTAAAGTTATCAACTACAGTAGTTGTGATGGTTTCCTTTCGGTACTTGTAATTTACTTTTCAGTAGTTATAGTTTTAGTAGTTGTAGTTCAGTAGTTTTATGTTTTTGTACTTAGCATTCTCTGAGATGTAATCAGTAGTTGAGAACATTCTCAGTAGTTTGCATAGTTTTAGTAGTTTGTATAATTCTGTTAGATGTCACTATCAAGTGACATCAGCAGACGTCACATTCCCTATATAAGGAATGTTGACCTAGTTGTAATATGTGACATTCAGCCACCACGAAAGCATATGAATGAAATATTCCTTTGCAGAATTCTCTCTCTATAACCGTTTACTTCTCATTGAATATCAATTGTGTTCTCGCGAATTGTCTTATTCATTGTTTAAATTCCGCTGCAATCTACTCAAATTTAATCAAACTTAGATCACTAATCCTAACACAATCATACCTGGAAGAAGTTTGGTGTGTCTTCCAGTGAAGTTGGTGGACACTCTCTTCAAAACCTTGAAGATGGTATGCCTCATTTAAGGAACATGCAGAGCAACTGCACAAACAAGTTGACTCTGGTCTAGCTCACAATTGATTATATGTTGAAGAAACCTAGGATACATGAAGAATGTGTCCTTTTGGAGGTTTCCAAGAAGATTGATCAGTACAAACCTTGAATAGTTGAAGCGGAGGCTCTTCATCAATCCATGAACTAGGCGCCCTAGTTCATATGGGATTTGATCCCATCCCCTAAACTTGTTTGATAAGCAATGAAGGACAAAATGCAACGAGAACTTCTAGTTGTAACAGAAGTTGAACTTGTAGACAGTAAACCTGCTAACATCGCCACCATAACCCATAAGGGTATAGGTATCATCAATGTCGGTCTTGGGAAATTTAGTAGGGATGCCTTCATCATGAAGCTCTAGATGCTCCCTGATGATGTGTTCAGAGATGAATAACTCCTGACCACAAATGCTTGACCATATAACCCTAACTTGATTTAGGGTTTCAATACGACCGTTGGCCCAAAAATCCTCCATTTGGTTAAGATAAATAGCAGGCTTTACGGTCAAGGTAGTATAGTAGGTAGATTGGGTGACAAATGAGATGATTTAAAAGAAGTTAGCATCCCTATATGAATCCAAAAGTGCGACTTGATTGTGCTGAGGGTTTAGTGCCATTTTGAGAAAGAGCAGAGGGAAACAAGTTTGAGGATGGAAAAGGTTGAAGTGGGAAGCGCTCTAGGTAGTAAAAGTCGTAAAAGGATGAAAATGATGAGTCGGGATTATTTAAATGGGTGAAAGGGTGGTGTTGGGTGGATAAGTTGAAAAGATGGTTTGGGGTAAGATGTGACAGTGGCGGCATGGTGAAAAACCATTTAAAAGATTCCGACGTCATTAATAAAATCTTTACTTTTTACTGTGTGGGGCCCAAAGGTTTCCATTACAGAGAGAAGTTGTAACACCCGGTTATTCTATTAAAGTAAATAAGAGAAGGAAACATCAATAAACCCAAGTTGAGGGGTTAAAAGTGTAAAAGGGGACAAAAGTACAAAAGTTAGTGTAAAGGTGGGCATGGTCGCTTACCCCTCTTCACATCACCTTTTCATTCGGTTAGAGAGAGAGAGAGAGATAGCAGAAAACTTTCAGGTTGAAGATGAAGAAAAAGAAGAGGCTGAATTCAAGGTAAGAATTCAAAGTTTTTAAGTGTTTATGATGGGTTTGTCTCGGTTATGTGCTTATGTGTTTGTGTGTGTTCATGTGTGTGTTTGGTGGGTTTCTAGGTGTTTGAACTCATTTGCATACGGGTTAGAAGGAAGATACACCCAAAGTTGCACCAGGTGAGTTTCTAGACCCCGACTTTACTCGTTTTAAACTCTTTGGGGCTGAAAATGTATTAAAACAATTTTACAATGTTTATGTATGTATACCCGTATATATTATGCATGTTTGATGATGTTCCTTAGGTGTTATTATGTTGTTCATGCTTAGAATGACCTTGGTAAGCTTAGAACAAATAGGCTTGATGTTTGGGTTCGAAAATATTCTCGAAACATCTCAAGCAGAAGGTTCATGCGCCTAAATAAGGCTCATCCACCTAGAAATGCCTTAGAAATGTTTAATGTAACTCATGCGCCTGAACAGTACCCTCATGTGCCTAGAATATTAGTCGGACGACTAAGTGTAGGCCATGCGCCCCAATAGTGTCCATGCGTCTGAATAGCCCATGCGCCTAAGTGTTAAAGTGTTTAAGTGTTGGCTGATGCGCCTGCATAGTGATGAAGCGCCCAAACAGGGCTCATGCGCCCAAATAGTATTGGTGTGCCTAAATACTTAGAATTTATTACGAAATTTTTGGGAGTCTGTGCTATTAGGGTTTTGACCGAGGTTTGACTGGGGCTTATAAATGCTCGGTTTTATGCATGATTATGATTGTTTTATGATTGTTCCGTATTATTATTATTATTACTATTATTGTATGATTAACATGGTGTGTTTATTATCGTAACGTAAAGTATTACTAATATTAATAAAGCAAAAGAGCAATGAAGAAAAGAAGTGGAACTTAAATAAAATGTTAACAAGTCTTGCAAGCTTATAGGAGGTTCACGACCATGTTGTCGTCAGCTCAACTGTGATGCGGGTTAGCTACCCTATTATGCACACGGGGCCAATCAATGAGATTGGCGGACCTTTGCAGCGTACCCTAGGTGACTGGGCTGGCCTTGTATACAGTAATCAGAGCCCGTTGGGGCATTAGAGGGCCCGGCACCAGTTTCCTCCGCGCATATAGTTTAGGGTATTGCTCATTGGTCCACATAGACAGTGAAAGATAAAGATAAAAGAGTACAGAATAAACAAGGCATACAGTAAAGAGAAGAAGTATTATCTGATTGTATAGTTAATGCGTGCACACGTATAAAGGGATAAAATTTCACAGAAAAAATATTTTCATATGTATACCTTACAGAAAGTGTTTTATTACTTTTAAAACTAGAACTCACTCAACAACGTTGACTTTTATACATTTTCAGTTGGCAGGTAAACATTGCTAAGGATGGCACGAGGGTGAAGCTACTTGGCAGGAAAAGACTGACATCCATTCATACTTATTATTGCTGTTGTTTTATAATGCAATTAAACAATTCTTTTGTATTCGGTTAAACAATAGTGTATTGCTCAACAATAGTGTTTTTAATGAAATGAATGGCTTTTGTTAAAATAATTCAACTGCTTAAGCTTGTAAATTTAATATGTTTAATGTATTTTATGCTGTGAATGACCAATTATGAGGTCTCCGGGAACGGGGCCTTACAAGTTGGTATCAGAGCCAAAGTTTAAGAGAATTGGGATAAATAAAATTTTAAAACCTAAACTTAAACTGAAAATGGGACAACTGGAGGGATGTCAGCCCGAGTAGCTACGTGCCATCAGGTATTTTCTTTCATGTTAATCGACATTATGTGCGTATGCTATTTGATTTATGTGTTCTTGGTAGATTTAGATACTGATTAAGTCAGGATAGGAAATGCTTGAAGTATGAAAAGTGAAGTAAGTGGCTAATCATAACTGGCCACTGTAATTAGGAAATTACTATACTCGACATAAACTGAGTTATTACCTTGAATGACCGTATTAGTGTTTGAATCTTATAGTGTGTTAGAGGATGGCTGGACAGAAATCTTCCAAGACTCCTAGAGGCAGAGGCCGTCCACGTGTGACTAGGAGTAGTGCTAAGGCTTCTAAGACGACCCATAAGATCCCTGAGGCTCATGGCCGGAGCGAAGAGAATGAGAATGCCAGCTTGAATGCCTCAGCTAGGGAGGCGATTGCCGATGAAGTACACCAGGTCATCCAGACAATCTTACCATCTGTGGTGACTGAAGTCATCAGGGTTGTGAGAAGCGAGGAGAAGAAGAATGAGACTAGAAAGGGATCAATGGGCAAGGGAATCAAAGGGGAGGTGGAACAACCGGAGCCTGAGATTGTGTTGTCCAATAAGGAGGATGAGGATGTAGCGGGGGTAGCGACCAGAGGGTGCAGTTATGGGGCGTTCCAAAGGTGTAAGCCCCCGACTTTCGATGGCAATGGCGATGTTGTTGCTGCTTACCACTAGGTGAGGGAGATGGAGGTAGTCTTGGAGATCAGTGAGTGCCGCGAGGACTAGAAGGTGAAGTTCGCAACTCACTCTTTCGTTGATTCAGCGCTGTGTTGGTGGGACAATATTGTCCTAGCTGAGGGTGCCAGAGCCATCGGGAAAATGCGATGGAAGGAGTTTAAGCAGTTGGTGATCGAAGAATTCTGTCCTCACAGGGAACTCGATAAAATCGAGAGGGAGTTCTTGCAACTTGAAGCGGGAACCATGACCCACTAGCAGTACACCACAAGATTCAACGAGATGGCGAGGCTGGTGCCGGATCAAGTGACGCTGGTCTCAAGGAAGATCAAGAGGTACATCCAGGGACTGCCGGCTGACATTCGCAGGCACCCGATTGCTACTCAGCCAGGTACCTTTCGATCGATGGTGGACTTGGCGGGTAGATTGTATGATGAGCGAGAGGAGACTGTGGTGGAGGTGATGAAGACGAGCGGGAATGGTAAGAACTGGAATGGGAAGAGCTTTGGACGTGGTGGTTTCACTCCAAACAACAAGAAGATGAAGGTGGACGACCGTGGGGTGTCGTCAGGATCAAGGCTGAAAAAGTGTGGTAGATGTGGAAGGGAGCATACCGGTGAGTGCAGGATGGGAATGAATGTATGCTTCAGGTGTGGCAAGCATGGCCACATCGCTAGAGACTGTAGGGCGCTGAAGTGCTATAACTGTGGCGGGGAGGGCCACGCGACCAAAGACTGTAAGAAGCCAAGGGCGGAGAGCTCTGGAGCGAAAAAGAAGCCGGAGGAAGGAGGGCAGAGGGCAAGTGCTAGAGCTTACACCATGACCCGGGAGGAAGCCAGGGCTAATTCTGATGTCATGTCAGGTATGTTTCTAGTAAACCAAGCTTGTGCCTCGGTATTGTTTGATTCCGGTGCTAGTAGGAGTTTTATTTCCATTACTTTCTGTGCTAAGTTTCCTATTAGTAGTAGAAATGTTAGGGAACCATTTGATGTAGAATCCGCTATTGGCAAGTCCATTATAATTACTGATGCGATAAAGGACTGTGCTATAGAACTAGAAGGTTGTCACACCCCCGCTAAAAGCGGAACACGGGGATGTAACGAGACGGGATCGTCATAACACATGGTAAACAATAGAGATGTAATATAAGTAATGATGACAAAGCGTGTCATGACGAAACCCTACACAAAGGAGACTTGTGTCGTGTTTAGTCAATATTCACGACAACATAGCCATAAGCATAACATGATAAATGATTCACACAATCAAATAAAGATAACCTTGTATGTAATTCCCACCACCCGGGAACAAGTATCAAAAGAATAATGTTGTTTAAATCAGACTACAATAATGATCCAAAATGAATGTTTGTCAAGTATGTTTAGTCTCAAACATGCATCCTAGGGTCTCCACTAAGGCTGCACACCAAGATCTTCAATTAGCGTTATCACCTGAAAAGATATGCTAAAAATGGTCAACAAAATTGCTGGTGAGCTCACAGGTTTAAGTAGTAAATAAGTAATTGATGATGTATAGTAATTGTTGTGAAATACCGTGTATACAGTTATAAGTAAGCAAAATCACATGACAATGAGCTTTACAACCAAACCTAATGACGTACACACAGAATCTTGTCGGAATATATTCACCCAAGGGCCCGTTCCTGGCCACTATTGGTACTAACTAGTATACCAACAAACAAGGGTGGGGGTGTCAACCCAATAGTACTACCAATACCCATCCGTCAGTTCCAACACCGGAATTAAATGGTTGTAAAGAAAGTACCACACAGCGAACTCAAGCATGTATCAGATAAGTACTCATAAAATAGTAACACGTTGATTCCAAGTATGTAAATTGTATGTAAATTGTACAGCATAGAAAATGGGTGAGCATACTTTTTCCCCATGTTTGTAAATGATTGAAATATTATATAAGCATAAAAAGGGGCCAGGAACTCACTTGCTAAGTGGTAAGTATGAATGATCAAAGTTTCCAAATGTTGTATCTATTGATAGTTATTGTTAAGCATTAATGACATGTAAAAGTAAATAACAACGTTCGGTCGGTTTGGGTTGTATCGGTTCGGTCGCGTGTAACACACACAAGCAAACACACGTATTAGATCTTATGTAGATCCGAATACTAGAATTAGTTGCCATTGCTGATGATTTTCGTCTAAAAGTTCCATTGTTATTAGGGAAATATTTGGTAAATATTAGCGGTAACAGTTCAGTTCTCGATTATTGTAAAAATGTTAACATTGATTTGATTTGGAATAACATTAATAAGTTTGATACTGTTATCTGAAATATTGTCATTAGCAATGATAATCGTGTCGACGTCTCCTTAACATCACACGACAAACACATACCACATAGAGAAGAAACTCACACAACCTCATATGCCCAGGTTGGACCCAAACACCCGAAACCCTAGATGGTCAACAGAAAAACAAGCAAGGAAAGGGACAACAAAGGTCGTCTACCTGCAAGAATGGAGTAGACTCGGCTGTAGATGAAGTCTAGATGGCGAAAACGCGAAGAAAATGGGCAGTTTTGGTGCAAGGAGAAGAAGAAAAGTGAAGAAGAGAATGAAGAAGAAGAAGAAGAAGAAGAAGAAGAAGAAGAAGAAGAATGAAAGCTAGGGCTGGAAATGGGATTTATATACCCAGCCATAGTTTGCAAGTTGTCATATTTGGTCCCTGCACTTAACCCCCGAGTTCCCAAATTTGTTTCGGTTGAAAACGGCTTTAATAGGTTAGTTATATTGATGATAAAAATGTAATTAATGATGTTGGTAACTTAAAAATAGTTTTATTAATGACAATAATATTATATAAAAATGATATATTTAGTGATAACGATGATGAAATTTGTAAAAGTTTTAAGCATAGCATACTTAACAATAAGAACACAAGAATAAAGATGATAAAGCAAGTATGATATCCACACAAATAGTTTATAGGGATGAGGAATGATCAATCAAAGAAAAGTTAACGAAAACCACGTTAATGACGGACCTAGTGGTGACGGATGTAACAAAGGTCATAGGTTTGCTGCTAGGTTACACGTGATGCCCCTAGGTGGATTTGATGTAGTACTAGGGATGGACTGGTTAGCAACCTATGAAGCAAACATCGTATGTCGCAAGAAGACGATTCGATTAGTTACGCCCGATGGGAGTTTGGTTACGATATATGGAGATCACGTTACTACGATCACGAAGGTGATTTCGATGGCGGTGGCGAGGAAGTGCATGAAACGTGGATGTAGTGCCTACTTGGCATACGTAAAAGATGTGATGTGTCGGTACCGCAATTATCTGAGGTACCAGTGGTGTGCGACTTTCTGGACGTATTCCGGAAGACTTACCCGGCGTGCCACCGGATCGCGAGATTGAGTTCCAAATTGATTTGATACCTGGTGCTCAACCTGTTGCCAAAGCACCATATCGATTAGCTCCGACTGAGATGAAGGAACTCATGAGCCAATTGCAGGAGTTAATGGATAAAGGATTCATTCGACCGAGTATCTCTCTGTGGGGTGCGCCGGTATTGTTTGTAAAGAAAAAGGATGGAAGTATGCGAATGTGCATTGACTATCGAGAGCTGAACAAGTTGACGGTGAAGAATCGGTACCCGTTACCAATGATTGATGACTTGTTCAACTAGCTCCAAGGTCCTAGTTGGTTCTCGAGGATAGATCTACGATCTGGCTACCATCAATTGAAGGTGAAGGAACAAGACATTCCTAAGACAGCTTTCCGTACGCGTTATGGACACTACGAGTTCCTCGTTATGTCTTTTGGTCTAACTAACACGCCAGCTGCCTTTATGGATTTGATGAATTGAGTGTGCTGGCCGATGTTGGATAGATCAGTGATTGTGTTCATTGATGATATCCTGATCTACTCGAAGAGCGAAGAAGAGCATGTCGGTCACATTCGGGAGGTGTTGGAGACATTAAGAAGGGAGAAGTTGTATGCCAAATTCTCCAAGTGCGCGTTATGATGCGTGAAGTTCAATTCGTGGGTCATGTGGTGAATCCTGATGGAATCATGGTGGACCCGGCAAAGGTGGAGGCGGTTATGCAATGGAAGTCACCGAAGATGCCATCCGAGATTCGTATTTTCTTGTGGTTGGCGGGATATTATCGAAGGTTCATTCAGGACTTTACCAAGATAGTCTCTGTTGATACATGTGTCCCTAGTTTCTAATCTTAATGTAATATCTTTGTATTGTCTTACACTTATGTAATTCTAATTGTACGGGTACTTAATGAAATACAATATGTGGTTGTGATTAATGTTGAATATTTCATTGATTGGTATGTAATAACGCTTATTGACTTAACTATATAGGTTGTGGTTGTTTGAATAATATCTAAATCAATTAATGACAATGAAACATATTCAAACTTAATCATGTGAAGTTCTCATGTGATTGGCCCATGCTAATGGACCATACGCATGAACAACTTCATGCTAATGAACCAATCGTACGAATGAACCAGGAGACTGGATCAGTCGCATGATTGAAACATGTGATTGACTTAGTCGCACGACTAAAAACTCAGTCATGCAAATGGATCAACCACATGACTCAATCGCACGACTGAACCATGCAAATGGTCCAGTTGCACGATTAAGAAACCTTAACCTATAAATACCACTTAATTCGTGGAAAAACGTAATCATTCAATTCACTTCGACTCCAGATGCACCCTAGCCGTCCAGAAGCCTCTAAGTTCGTACTCTAAGTTCATAGAACGCTGTGGATTGATTCCTAATCGATTCTTGACGTTAGATTCAATACGTTATTGTTTCTACGTGCGTTCTCACTGATTGGATTGCCAATCAAATAGGATTCCGCACTATTTGGTTGGTTTAACACGTTAATCAGTTGGTGTTTCATTCAAATACCAGATCCTAACAAGTGGTATCAGAGCTTTGTCTCTTGATTACGTGTTGATTCAATAGTTTGACACAAAAACTGTGTTTTTGCATCAAAAACGTGATCTTTTTGTGTCTAACGGAGTCTTAGACGTTTCCTGATCGAAAAGTTGAGTTTTTTCGGCATACGGCTATTAGGGTTTGATAAAATTTGAGTTTTTACAGACAAATCAAGTTAAATCTACGAATTATCAAACTTCAGCAAGTTCAGTCGCATGATTAGACCAATCGCACGACTGAGTTCATTCGCACTCTCCAACCGCACGATTGGATTCATTCGTACCTTCAATAGTACGACTGAGAACTTCATTCGGACTGTTCAATCGCATTTGTTCATTCGGGTGACTGACTCATCCGCATTTGTTCAGTCGCACAATTGAACCATCCGCATTGTTCAATCGCACGAATAAGTTCAATCGCATACCTCCATTCACATACATTAGCAGTTTGTTAAACAGTAAACTTAAATCTAATGGAGGACCAGTTTTCAGCATACACAGCAAGTAGAGACACACGTATTCAGAATATACTACTGTTGGAGAACGAAGTGGGGATTCACAATAAACTCCCAAAACTTATTACGTTATACGACTACCCACAATGGAAGCAACGTTTCGAAATCTACCTAAATGGAGTAGATACAAATTTGTGGGAGGCCATCGAGTCGGGTTATAGCATGCCAGTAGGAGCTGACGGAGTCAAACTTACTCTAAGTGGCATGTTGGATGCTCAGAAGGTAAAACACAATGCTGAAAAGAAAGTCTATGATTTGCTTACTTAGTCTATTCTGAAGGATATTTTCCATCGGTATTCGGAGTATACTCAAGCAAAGAAACTTTGGGATGCGTTGGAAAAGAGGTATGACGGAAATGCCTCTCTGAAGGCCATCAAGGCAAAAGCCTTGAAGAAGGAGTTTGACAAATTCTCTTGTATGGGAAAAGAAAGCCTTGATGATGTGATCGATAGATTCTACCACTTGATGATTGAGATGCACACTCATGGAGTGGTTACATCAATGGAGGATAAGGTATCCAACTTTGCTGATGGATTACCAGAAAAATGGGCTTCGTTTGTCTCTAATCTTAGACAAAATGGAATGCTCTCGAAGTTAGATATAAATGAATTCATTCTGAAACTGAGAGAAGAGGAACTTAGGATGAAGTATCGAACCCAAAAGGCTAACTACGATCAGAATCCTACACTCTACAATGCTACTCCTTCGGTCAAGACATCTGGAGCGCCACTGCAAACCGCCTTCATCTCAAGCGTAGCAGTTCCAGCACAACCCTCAACTTCAGGATCCGAAACGTCAGGGTCGTCTAGCACCCAATATATGATACCTGAAGCTAATGCAGCAAAGCTCAAAACCGAACACTTCGGGAATATGATTATGGAGGTGGCCAGAGAACATATGGATCTCTTAGCTATGGTGGTTCAATCCTATGATGGATTAGTTGCTGGAAAGATAGGAAACTGCCACCTAGAAGATGAAGATTATGAGCAGGTGGATGAGATGGAGTTGGAACGTATGGACATAATATGGGCCCTGGCAAGTGTTGTCCGACAATCTAAAAAGTTTGTCAAAAAGACCGGACAGAACTTGGTTGCAACAAAAGACACAACCTTTGGGTTTGATAAGTCAAAGGTTACATGTTTCAACTGCGGTGAGAAGGGACACTTCAAGAGGGAATGTGTAAAACCAACGAAGACGGGTAATGGCAATCCCTTCTCGTCCTTTAATCGTCATGACAAGGCCACATCTAGTAGCTCTAACTCATCCAGTAAGGACCCAAAAGCCTTAACTGCTAACGAGGATGAAGGACAGGACTGGAGCTTTCGGTTCGTGTCACCAGGAGAGCCCAATATAGCTAGTGTGGAGGATATTGATGGCGATTCTACGAGTGAGGGAGATATAGCAGTAGAGCTCGCGATGTCAAATTCTGAAGACACTGCAAATGTGGTCAACCACATGCCTGAAGAAGAAAAATCTGCATCATCATTTGAATCACCAGAACCAGAGACAACCGAGTCTGCACTCATGGCTGATTCCTCTTCAACATCTCATGTAAGTACTACTGACCAACTGTTTAATAATCATGCTTGCTTAGAATGTAATAAATTCAGAGAAAGTATAGATTCAAAATTTTCTAGGCTATTAGATCATAATGATAGCTTAGTAAAGGATCTGGAACTGTGCACAGAGGCAAGTAGTTACAAGGAAAAGATAGACCTATTGAATAAATAACTTAGGGAAACTGAGGTAGTTGCTTTTAACCAAGCAAATGACATTAGGTACTATCTGAACTCTCTAGAGGACACTAAGAAGCAAAAAGCAGTTTTAGAAGTAGAAGTCAACTCATTAAAACAGAAACTGCATAGTTGGACAAGCTCATCACACATTGTCCAACACTTAGTGAGAGAGAGAAATAATAGGGAAGGACCGGGATACAAAGTGGTCCCACCACCACCTGAGACCTTGATGAACACCAAAAGTAAACCAAATAACAATAACCCCATCAAGGATCACGTGGTGTCTACTCCTCTTGTTAATGATCCAGATTCCAAAAGTAAATCAAGTGAATCCGACTCTAAACAAAAGGAGGCCACTTCAAAGGCAATAGGAAAGATGCCTTGTGTTAACCTGGAAAAAAAATTGAAAAGGTTAGTTTAAAGTCAGGGTCAAACAAAGTGAAACAAGAACTTTAAAAGGACTATAAAACCTAATCAATCATGTTCATCATATCACAGTCCAGGTAAACAAGAGATCAAAGTTGTAAAATCAGGTAAAGCAATTAAGTTTGTAAAACCCTACCATACATCTAACAAAGAAGTGTCTCAATCTAAACATAATAAGGTTGACCGTGTGACATCTACATCTCCACCAAAACATATAAACTGTAAAGTTGAAAGCAGATCCTACTATAATTATGGAGAGTATGGTCACATAGCGTATCATTGTCCTTATTACCAGACACCGAGGAGAAAAGTTGAACTTTCTGCATCTACATCTAGATCCTTTAAGAGGAACTCAATAACGCCTCCTAAAAGGGATAGTGAACCCAAAGTTCAACCCATTAGCCAGTCGTCTGTTTATCACAAACAGGCCTTACACAAATCTGGATTATGGAAAGAAAAAACCTCCTCAATGCCTGGAAATGAGAACAAACAGAAATCTGATCACCTTCAACCTCAAAGGGTTAGTGGGTTGAGTTTATGATGTGTGATGCCTTAGGGAAACCCAAGCCAGTTAAGGCTTGGATTCCTAACATGAACTAATGTTTTCATTGAATGTGCAGGGTGTTCGCTATAGTGCTGAGACTAATACGTGGATTGTAGATAGCGGACCATCCAGGCACATGACAAGGAACAGAGCTCTCTTATCAAATGTTAGACAAATTAAAGGAGGGCATGCTTCATTTGCTGGAAACAAAGGTGGGTACATGACAGCCCAAGGAGAAGTGGGAAATGAGAAGGTTAAGTTTGATAAGGTAAACTATGTCCAACAATTACAAAATAACTTGCTTTCAGTCTCTCTCTTAAATCTGTGATAAAGGATTCAAGGTAGTTTTTGACAACAAGAGGTGTTACGTTCTAAAGAAGGACTACGTGATCCCGGAGGACCAGATCCTAATGTCAGCTTCAAGATATAATGATCTTTATGTCTTGGATCTCTCAAAGGCCTCCACAACGGATCGTGAAGTCAATGCTTCTTGTCCAAAGCTACTGAGAAGGACTCCATCTCCTGGCATAGGAGAATGGCACATATAAATCCTAGAAAAATGAATCACTTGATCCAGAATGATCTTGTGAGAGGAGTAAATGTCAAAAACTTTCAACTCCCGGATTTCTGTGTTGCATGCAAAAAGGGCAAACAGGCGAAGAAATCTCATAAGGAAAAGAAAGTTCATTCTATAGAACTTCCTCTTGAGCTTCTTCACATGGATCTGTTTGGTCCAGTCAGTACAAGAAGCATCGCTGGCGACTTGTATTGCTATGTAGTTACCGATGACTACTCAAGGTTCTCTTGGGTAATGCTTCTAAAATCCAAATCAGAAACATTTGAATCCTTCAAGGAATTGGTAACACTGGAATCCCTATACAAGCTGAAGGTACGACAGGTTTGCTCAGACAACAAAACCGAGTTTAAGAATCAAAGGATGGAGGCCTACTGCAAGGAAAAGGGAATTGTGCATCAATTTACCTCGGCTTATACCCCTCAGATGAACGGCGTTGCTGAACGGAAGAACCGCAGCTTGATAGAGACGGCACAGACTATGCTAGCAGACTCGAAACTACTATCCAATTTTGGAATGAAGCAGTGGCAAATGCATGTTATACCCTTAATCGAGTTTTGGTAGTAAAACGGCATGGAAAAACATGCTACGAGTTATTACAGCAACGTAAACCTAACTTGGAATATCTCGAGCCGTTTGGTGCTTCGTGCACCCTGCTGAAGAAGACTCAGGAGGGAAAATTCAGTGAGAAGATTGATGAAGGTATCTTTCTAGGATACAACATACCGAACAGGAGAGTTTACAACAACTCAACAGGCCAAGTAGAGGTGTGGTGTAATGTTGATGTTTAGAGATATATCACACCGCCTGCTGGAAAAGGGCCTGCCTACTTCTTCGACTATGATGGATTCTTCAAGACCTTCAACATACCTCTTTCCTCTTCAGAAGACGAGTTGGCAAACAAGATGATGTACGATGTCCTGAACACTCCATCTCAAGATTCAACAAGTCATGACACTACCAACTCAGGGGGAGCAGTTGATGTGAGTGATTCTTCCTCTGATGAAAAAAATGAAGAAAATAATCAGATCAACCAGGATGTACAGGTTCCGACTACCACAAGTTCACAAGCATCGGCTAGTGATGCTTCTGAACCATCAGGACCTCAGACTCCGACTGCCTCAAATCCAGAACCAAATGTTCATAATCTTGACTCTGAGGTGGTTGTTCCGACAACTCCTGGATCACGTCTAAACGTCTATCATCTATTGGATAATATCATAGGAGATGTGATATCAGGGGTTCAGACTAGAAATCAGCTATACTCAGTTGATTATGCCTCTATGATGGAAAAAGGATACCTTCATGACGGTGCATACCTTTGCTTTGTGTCTCAGTTTGAACCAAAATATGTTAGTGAAGCACAAATGATGAGGCTTGGGTTAGTGCCATGCAGGAAGAATTTATTCAGTTTAAGAAGTTAGGTGTATGGACACTAGTGATAGACCTAAAGGTGCTAAAGTCATTGGCACCAAATGGGTCTTGAAATGCAAGAAAGATGATCAGGGAGTGATCATCAGAAACAAGGCTCGGCTTTTGTTCAGGGTTTTCGACAAGTTGAAGGTATCGACTAGAATGAAGTATTTGCACCAGTGGCAAGGATGGAAGCCATCCGCATCTTCCTTGCCTATGCATCTTATATGAAAATCAAAGTGTATCAGCTAGATGTTAAGAGTTCATTCCTTCATGGTGAGATCAGAGAAACAGTGTATGTCAGTCAACCCAAGGGATTTGAGGATCCATATCATCGGGATAGAGTTTACAAACTCGACAAGGCTCTATACGGGCTTCATCAAGCTCCACGGGCTTGGTATGAGAAACTCTCGACTCATGTTGTGAAACACGGATTTCGCAGGGGAGTCATTGACTGCACACTGTTTATCAAAGAAAAAGATGGAGACTTACTGCTAGTACAGATCTATGTAGATGACATAATCTTCGGTTCAAAGAACAAAGAATTATGCAAAGAATTCAAAGCAGTAATGAAGGCGGAGTTTGAGATGAGTGCCATGGGGGAGATGAAGTTCTTTCTCGGGTTACAGGTGGATCAGACACCAAATGGAATCTTTTTACATCAGACCAAGTATGTAGGGGATATTCTCAGTCGGTTTGACATGGAGAATGCTTCCACAACTGGCACTCCACTGGCTACAAACCATGATGTAGCACCTAATGAGAACGGTGATCTGGTAGATGCCACTATGTACCGAGGGATGATTGGATCTCTCATGTATCTCACTGCCTCAAGACCTGATATCATGTATGCTACATGTTTATGCTCATGATATCAGGCAAAGTCTAAGGTGAACCATCTAATTGGGGTCAAAAGGATATTTTGTTATTTGAAGGGCACACCCACACTTGGGTTGTGGTATCCTCATGATGATGACTTTGAACTTACAGCGTATAGTGACTCGGATTACGGCGGCTGCAAGATGAACTACAAGTCCACATCAGTAGTGTGTCAGTTCTTTGGGAGAAGATTAGTAACCTGGCCGTGTAAGAAGCAGACCTCGGTTGCATTGTCAACCTATGAAGCCGAATACGTTGCTGCTGCAAGCTGCTGTTCCCAAATCATATGGATTCAACAGCAAATGCGGGATTACAGTTTGCATTTCACTTCCACTCCTATCTTTGTTGATAACTCTGCTGCGATTGTAGTCAGTAAAAACCCGGTCCAACATCCTAAGACCAAACACATTAGAATCAAATATCACTTCATACGTGATTGTTTTGAAAAGAATTTAATCGATGTGATAAAAATAAACACTGATTTTCAACGCGCTGACCTCTATACAAAGGCTTTTGACAAACCATGTTTTCTATATCTATTAGAGGTCAATGGCGTTAAAAAGAAAAGTGAGGTCATTCCTGAAGATGACCATGTATACTCCGATGCATCGTGTCTAGGTCTTTAAATTTCAAAATTTTTAATTCATTTAGTTTATTCTCTTGTTTTGTTTAATTTTAATTCGTTTAATTACAATTAGTTTCTTTCCTTGCCCATTACAATCCTAAAACACAAATCCGTAGTGGTTTTATAATTTTAGGGGGAGAATAGGTCTAGGAAATAAAAAAAACGAGGGAAAAGGAGAGGCAAGCTGAAAATAAAAAAGTTATATGTGTGATACCGATTCAATGTTTGGAATATGATAGTACACAGGTACAAACCATTTGGGACTTTAAAATTCAAAATTGAAAAGGATGCAAAGTTCAAGTATAAGTTGTGTAGTCTGAGCAATATAAAAGGAAATATGATAGATAAGCTAGCTACTACTAAGGTAACACAAAGAAAGTAGACCTAGAGGTTGCTAGACCACAGATGATATGTCGGTAGATTCAACACAATAGATGACTAAACCTGTTGGTGATCTCAAGAATAAACTAAAACATTCGACTAGCTGTGGGTAATGCCTTATCCCTGGGTAACACAATCAACAAGATTCCAATAAGGGGTGACGAGCAAAATAAACGCCACAAAAGTGTGCATAAGACCAAAGCATGAGCAAAAGCACATGAAAAATGCAAATACAATCAAACTGATAACCTACGGTGTTGGTGAGATCTGTGCAAAAAGAAGAAAAGTTGCTCAAACAAGAAGATAGGTTATGTGCCTCTTTGCTGTGCAGTGGCACTAACCTGAGGATAAGCATAACCTATATATTCTAGAACTCATTGTTGTTTGCCGCCTCTGCTATGCGATGGCACTGACCTGAGGATTGGCTTCTCTTTGAAAATTCTAAGAATAGTCTCTTCTTGAACTCTACCCTAAGACCACTCAAAAATCTCCTGCGGAATGTTGATTACCATATAAGTGTGGGATCCACAAATGCTTGTTGAAATAAACAAACCTTTAAAACGATCACCCAACTGAGTTGAAAGTCTGTGTATGGATTTAAGAGGATAAGTATACTGACAATCATTGTGGCTACAATTCTTGAAAGTTCAAATCAGTGTGGGGACCTAATAGTACTAGTATGATTTCCTAAATTTGCTAAATGGCTCTAGATGAAAAACATGAATAGAGCATCAGAGGTTTAGCTAACTTGTCTCAAATGATTTGAATATCCTGTATGATTCCAGCTTAAATTGGTCCATGTATGGTTTAAAATATTAAGGCTGCCCTCTTAGAAAAATTATTCCTTAGAGTTACATCTTAGGAATTAACTCTCACAAAACACAAAAACATATCTTAGTGTAATTTTCAATGTTAATTCTTTTTATGTAAGTACAACAGTAGTCTATTTCAGTTTTGTGCAGTATCGGACTATGTCATGGAAATTGATAAGGGAACTTATCACCTAAAAGGTAAGGTCTGAAGTGACCACATGTACTTTCTAGTAAAAATTCGGTCACATCAGAGGTGACAAAATATCTTAAAAGGATCACGTCTGAGGTGATCAAAAGTTTTAAGTTAAAATGATCATGTCTGAGATGATCAAGTGTTCATAATGTTAAATCAACAGTTTAAAAGGGTCTAAAAGTCGAATGGTCATAAAGTCAGAAAATTTCAAGAGTATGACCCATTCGCACGACTGGACCATGAGTATGGACCAATCATGCGAAGGGACCATACTTATACATTAAACAACCGAATGGACATGAGTATGAGCCATTCACCTGAATGGCTTATCAGAATGAGCCATTCGTCCGAATGGGAGTATGCGACTGAGTCAGTCGACCGACTGAGCTTCAGTCGGCCGACTGAAGGTGATCGACTGAGTCAATCGCCCGACTGAGTTTCATTCGCCCGAATGAACTGATCAAATGAGTCCAGTCGGTCGATTGAACTCAGATTCAGTATATAAAGGGCCACAGTCGATCGCATTCTTCTCACCACTCCCAATCGCCCTTAAATCGCACATCATACCGTTACTCTGCCCAAATTTCTTTAGACCTCGATTACACTTCCTTCTTGATATTTGACGTGTGTTTGCATTTATACAGGTATAATGTGATGAAATCTCACTGAAATCAGAAGAAATGGTGCCCTAATAGTGATTCACGATTGAAACAAGAACCAAACCACTCAATGGACTAATAACCTACGGAAACCATGTAAAATGTTAAAAAATAATGTTATTAGGTTATTAGTTAAGTGATGGCAAGTCTAAAGAACCTTTACACCATATTTAATTTCATGAATTGGTCAAGATTCGAACCTAAGTCGACCAAACAATAGGTCATGCGACTGGTCATATGGATGAACTCCAGTCACACGATTGAGCTGGCCGAATAGCTCAATCCGCCGAATGTGTCATGCGAATGAGCTCAGTCGGCCGACTGAACCAATCGTAGGCTCAGCCAACCGATTGAACTAAGTCGCAAGTTCATTCACCCGAATGATTCCAGTCGCATGATAGGATGGCCGACTGAACACAGTTGCATGATTCATTCACATGAATGAATCAGAATGAATTCTATCAAGTTACTTAGAACTGGTATGTGTTATGTGAGTATCTAATGTTTATGTATCTTGTGTTACAGATCGATAGCGGAGAGATGGTCTATCAATCCCAAGCACAACATTTGTGCTCATTTAGACCACACAACTCGGAATGGTGCTGAGTTTGCCGAGATCATCGCTTTTCTCAAGCGATCGAGGATACACAAAGCCATCTCTACCCCATGCACTCCCTATAGGTCTATACACCAGACCTTCTGGGAGAATGCATATGTGGATAGATCACAAGATCCATACAGCATTAGGAGCTCCATCTTTGGTATGGACATAGAGATTACAGCTGAAGACATTCAGCGTGTACTTGGGTTGGGAGATGATGATGGATACCCCACCAAGCTACACCCGCTGACAGTGAGAGGTTGCTTTCTGAGGATTAAGTACGCTGGGGACATCAACTCAGGTGTGCTCAACAAGAGCAACCTGTGTAAGTACTTGGCACATGTCATACTGAAGTGCATTGCTTCCAGAAGGGGTGGGTTTGATGATCTTTCAGACCAGATCCAGAATGCCTATATGGCACTAGTGCTGAACTACCCCTTCAGCTTCTCGAGCATGATTTTTTCTTACCTTGTGGAGAATCTGGAGGCAAAAGGAAAGGAGGGATTTTGTATGTACCCCGGATTCTTGCAGCTGATTTTCGATGAGAAGCTACCATCACTTCCAAAGGAGCGCCACGATGATGTGGCTCTAGAGATTATGGACGATACGACCCTGGGTCGTATGAGAGTCTATCATGGTAAGTAGGTAAAGCCCCAGGTGAAGAGACTGATAGGCCATCTGGCCAATGAGAGTTATGTGGCACCAGGCAGACGTAAGTGGCGTCATGCAGACAACGACTCCGATGATGAGCAGCTACAGCTCCCAGAGCATGACTCTGATGATGATGATAGCGGGGATGCAGGTGATACATTGCCCACTCGACCAAGTGGCCCCACTACTGATAGTGCATCTCCTGTATCTGCCCCCACTGGAGATATTGCAGAGTCTGCTGGCTTCCACCGAAAATTTATACCTGGTGAGGAGGAAGAGGAGTCAGATGAAGAGCCACTAACCCGGACTGTGGGAAGTAAAGTTGTTCCCACAAACCAGGGGCTCCGGGCGGTTGGTGGACGCCCCGACGGATTGGGAAAGACTACTGCTGACCCTACATATACTCCTAATCTGCCAGGCCGTGTTCTAGGGGGAGTATCCTCCTCGACTGGATCGAGGAAGAAGAGGATGGCTCAGCCCCACGGCTTGAAAAAGAGGAAGCGCAGAATCACCTTCATCACCACCACAGCCACCACCACATCTACCACCACAGCCGCCATCCCTACCACCATTCCCCCTCATACCACTACCACCCTTCCATCCACCACCACATCATTCACACCTACACCACCACCACCATCATCTATACCACCTCCAATCTTCACCACTATCACCACCACCACTAGCCATCCTGCAGCACCATCTTCTTTCTCTCTATATCCATCAGGATCACCTTTGCCTCCCAGTGGGGTAGAGGAACAGCTCTCAGCACTTAACCGAATGGTGCTGAGACTGTTAGCTGCAGATGATGAGAAGACCAATCAGATACGACAGCTGGTAGACCTGACCACTGTCCAATCTCAGCAGCTCTCTTGTCAGGCTCGATTGATTGATGAGCAGGCGCATCGAATGTCTTAGCTCGTGGAGCAACACGTCAAAAGGATTGAGGAGCTGGAGGCTGCAAACAAATCTCTGCTGTTAAAGCTCAAAGGGTCCAATGAAGAGCCCTTAAAGATAGGAGAAGGTGATGGAGATGATGATGCTAGTGATAATAGTGATGATGATGATGATGGTGATGATCATTATGGTCATACTTATGTTAGTGATGATGATGATGACAACTCTTCAGCTGCGGGTGCCACATGAGCGAGCAAAAGGAGGACCAAACGTACTCAAGATCCGAGTGCCTCCTCATCCAACCCGGCAGCAGAAGAGCCGATGATCCAGGACAAGAGTAATGCTTAGTTGTTTTATTGTTATTTAAAATCTTTTGTATTTGGATTATGTATGAAATTAATGAAATACATGTTTATATGTAATGTAAATAGTTATGTTTTCGATTATTATGGTTATGTCGTGATTGTTAACTAATGATTGATATATTGAATATTTAAATCAAGCAGATCCAAATTATCAAAGGGATGAACACGATATTGCTCCCCTTCAACAGATCAAGACTCAACTAACCATGATTCTTGATCTGCAAGGGATTGTTTAAAGATCAGTGAGTTACACCCCTGAGGAAGGGGAAATAAATCATGATCTTACTGATGAGCAACTGGCAGAAATGTCAAGCTCAATCATGATGAGATTGTAAAAGACGCTCCAACTATTGAAGGAGACAGTGATGACGACCTGAAAGACATCGATGAGATAGAGATCGAGGATGTCACGACAGCTCACTATTCAGAGTATGCTGACAAAGAGGGAAATGTGGTCCCCAATCTGGGTGATTCCCTAGTCAGTGATACATTTGATATACTGGATCAGATGGAGCAAGAGACTGAGAAGGTTGATGAACAAGCCCAAGCCTCAAACGCCAATGTTGATATCAGAAAGGCTGAATGGGCTGCATGTTTTGAGGAGATCCGAGCACAACGCTCTGCTCCTAAACCAAATGTCTACACCAAGCTCTATAAAGTAAAGAAACTCAAAAGGTGTCAGGCAAGATTATCGCGTGGGCTCATTTTGATGATCTTAATGTATACGCAATAAAGAGAGAGATGGGTATCGAGTACTTTGGATTCCCGCATGATCTAAAGTCTCTACCTGGTTTTGAGCTCAACCAGCTGGCTAAACTAAAGTTACTATATGTTGACCCGAGGAAGATGTCAGGCTGGTTTGAGGCTGCCCTGAAGAAAGAGTACCACACCAGGTGGGTCAACTTCAAACCTCAACAACCTACGAGGTATATCAGACG
The DNA here is from genome assembly GCA_025506515.1 of Flaveria trinervia. Taxonomy (NCBI): domain Eukaryota; kingdom Viridiplantae; phylum Streptophyta; class Magnoliopsida; order Asterales; family Asteraceae; genus Flaveria; species Flaveria trinervia. Next base: position 22,311,577 of record CM046454.1, on the reverse strand, counting down.
TTCTGAAGTTGATCCCATAACTAGAAGGCCCAAGATAGTGCTGAAGTGGAGTCCCCCAAGAACAATATCAAGAATCTCTCTCAGGGAAATGCCACAAGACTTCACTCCACACTTTAAATGGTGGTACTATGATTGGAGAACAGGGGAAGTGGTCATACTTCTGAACAAAGAGGGCAAAATGGATACTATCAGGGTATTTGACCCAATGTGGCTTACAAACTTGTCTGTTGATGATGTATACACATTATACAAGTGGCCACTGTTCTATGACACGTAAGATATTGTACAAGCCCTCCAATTCCCAAATGTGATATGACTCTGCTTTGCGTTTGAGATACACGCAGGAGTCACGAGAGAGGAGAAGTACAAGAAGTACGAAGAGGATATGAAGAAGGTAAGACAATAGATGAATCTAGGTCCAAGGGGGAGTTTGTTGATACATGTGTCCCTAGTTTCTGATCTTAATGTATATCTCTGTATTGTCTTACACTTATGTAATTGTAATTGTATGGGTACTTAATGAAATACAATATGTGGTTGTGCTTAATGTTGAATATTTCATTGATTGGTATGTAATAACGCTTATTGACTTAACTATATAGGTTGTGGTTGTTTGAGTAATATCTAAATCAATTAATGACTATGAAACATATTCAAACTTAATCATGTGAAGTTCTCATTTGATTGGCCCATGCTAATGGACCATACGCATGAACAACTTCATGCTAATGAACCAATCGTACGAATGATCCAGGAGACTAGATCAGTCGCATGATTGAAACATGAGATTGACTCAGTCGCACGACTGAAAACTCAGTTGTGCGAATGGATCAACCGCATGACTCAATCGCACGACTGAACCATGCAAATGGTCCAGTCGCACGATTAAGAAACCCTAACCTATAAATACCACTTAATTGGTGGAAAAACATAATCATTCAATTCACTTCGACTCCAGACGTACCCTAGCCGTCTAGAAGCCTCTAAGTTCGTACTCCAAGTTCATAGAACGCTGTAGATCGATTCCTAATCGATTCTTGACGTTATATTCAATACGTTATTGTTTCTACATGCGCTCTCACTGATTGGATCGCCAATCAAATAGGATTTCGCACTATTTGGTTGGTTTAACACGTTAATTAGTTGTGATTCATTCAAATACCAGATCCTAACAGCCTCCCTGTTGACTAAGCTGACCCGTAAGGATGTGAAGTTCGTGGGGGGTCAAGAGCAAGAAAGGGCTTTTGAGGAGTTGAAGGCAAGACTGACCCAAGCCCATGTCTTGTCATTACCCGAAGGAAGCGAGGATTTGGTGGTTTATTCGGATGCTTCCCACATGGGGTTGGGTTACGTGTTGATGCAGCGAGGTAAGGTGATAGCCTACGCATCCCGATAATTAAAAGTGCATGAGGTTAACTATCCTACTCATGACTTGGAGTTAGCAGCCGTGGTCTTTGCGTTAAAGATTTGGAGGCACTATCTCTACGGCACGAAGTGCACCATATTCACGGACCACAAAAGTTTGAAGTACTTCTTTGAGCAGAAGGACCTGAACATAAGGCAGAGAAGATGGTTAGAGCTCATAAAATATTATGATTGCGAGATCCATTACTATCGGGCAAGGCTAACGTGGTGGCTGATGCCCTTAGGCGGAAAGAGAGGCCCGAGCCGATTCGGGTGAAAGCATATTAGCTGATCATGACCTCTGATGTGATGAAGCAAGTCAAAGAGTTTCAAGATGAGGCACTAAAGGAAGATCATCTTAACTCTGAGAGGATGAGAGGTCTGGTGGAGGAATTGGGTGAAAACACACTTGGTGTTAAAACTCGATTTGGACGGGTGTGGATTCTTCGTTTGGGGGATCTACGTGTGAAGATTATGGATGAAGCCTACAAGACTCGATACTCCATTCATCCTGGTGCCACGAAAATGTATCAAGATATGAAGAAAGATTATTGGTGTCCGGGTATGAAGCGCGATGTGGTGGGGTATGTGAGTAAGTGCCTTACTTGCTTACAGGTGAAGGCTGAACATCAGAAGCCATATGGGAAGATTCAACCTTTGGATATACAAGAATGGAAGTGAGAGCACATCACCATGGATTTCATTAAGAAGCTGTCGCGTACTCCGAAAGGGTACGATGCCATATGGGTGATTGTTGACCGTCTAACGAAGAGTGCTCACTTCCTACTGATCCGCGAGACATATTCATCTAAGAGGTTGGCGGATCTATTCATCAAGGAAATTGCAACTCGTCATGGTGTGCCAGTGTCTATTGTGTCTGATTGTGACACCCGATTTACATCTAAATTTTAGAAGAAATTCCACGAGGCCATAGGGACGAGGTTACAAATTAGCACGGCTTATCATCCCCAAACTGATGGTCAGTCAGAAAGGACCATTCAGACACTAGAAGACATGTTATGGGCATGTGTGATTGATTTTGGGAGAAGTTGGGATGACCACCTACCGCTAGCCGAATTCTCGTACAACAACACTTATCATGCAAGTATTGGCATGCCACCATATGAGATGCTATACGGTAGGAGATGCAGAACACCCGTTTGTTGGGGTGATATTGGTCAGAAGGAGTTGGGGAGCGTCGAGGTAATCGAGGTTACGATTGAGAAGCTTGAGAAGATTAAAGCCTTCATGAAGGCAGCCAAAGATAGACAGAAGTCGTATGCTAATAAACGACGCAGACTGATTGAGTTCCAGGTGGGTGACCGGGTTATGTTGAAGGTCTCACCTTGGAAGGGTATTATCTAATTCAGGAAGCGGGGCAAGTTGAGCCCAAGGTATATAGGCCCTTTTCGAATCATTGCTCGAGTGGGAGAGGTGGCCTATAAATTGGAGTTACCAGATGAGTTAAGTGGAATTCACCCGACATTCCATGTATCTCATCTGAGAAAGTGCTTAGCTGATGAAGACATGATTGTCCCACTGGAGGATATCGAAGTAGACGAAAGGCTCAATTATGTGGAGCAACCAATGGCAATCATCGATAGAAAAGAGAAGAGGCTGAGAAATAAAGTGGTTCCTCTTGTGCGTGTACAGTGGAAGCACAGGAAGGGATCCAAATCTACATGGGAGACTGAGGAGGAGATGAGGCAGCATTACCCTCATCTGTTTGAGGAATAACAGGTTTCGGGGACGAAACCTATATACGGGGGGTGGACTTGTAACACCTGGTTATTCTTTTAAAGTAAATAAGAGAAGGAAACATCAATAAACCCAAGTTGAGGGGTTAAAAATTTAAAAGGGGACAAAAGTACAAAAGTTAGTGTAAAGGTGGGCATGGCCGCCCACCCTCTCTTCACATCACTTTTTCATTCGGTTAGAGAGAGAGAGAGAGATAGCAAAAAACTTTCGGATTGAAGAAGAAAAAAAAGAAGAGGCTGAATTCAAGGTAAGAATTCGAAGTTTTTAAGTGTTTATGATGGGTTTTGTCTCAGTTATGTGCTTATGTGTTTGTGTGTGTGTTCGTGTGTGTGTTTGGTGGGTTTCTAGGTGTTTGAACTCATTTGCATACGGGTTAGAAGGAAGATACACCCAAAGTTGCACCAGGTGAGTTTCTAGACCCCGGCTTTACTTGTTTTAAACTCTTTGGGGCTGAAAATGTATTAAAACGATTTTACAATGTTTATGTATGTATATCCGTATGTATTATGCATGTTTGATGATGTTCCTTAGGTGTTATTTTGTTGTTCATGCTTAGAATGACCTTGGTAAGCTTAGAACAAATAGGCTTGATGTTTGGGTTTGAAAATATCCTCGAAACATGTCAAGCAGAAGGTTCATACGCCTAAATAAGGCTCATGCACCTGAAAATGCCTTAGAAATGTTTAAGTGTAACTCATGCGCCTGAACAGTACCCTCATGTGCCTAGAATATTAGTCGGACGACTAAGTGTAGGGCCATGCGCCCCAATAGTGTCCATGCATCTGAATAGCCCATGCGCCTAAGTATCCATGCATCTGAATAGCCCATGCGCCTAAGTGTTAAAGTGGTTAAGTGTTGCCTGATGCGCCTACATAGTGATAAAGCACCCAAACAGGGCTCATGCGCCTAAATAGTATTGGTGCACCTAAACACTTAGAATTTATTACGAAATTTTTGGGAGTCTGTGCTATTAGGTTTTGACTGACGTTTGACTAGGGCTTACAAATGCTCATTTTTATGCATGATTATGATTGTTTTATGATTGTTCCATATTATTATTATTATTACTATTAGTGTATGACTTTACGTGGTGTGTTTATTATCGTAACGTAAAGTATTACTAATAATAATAAAGCGAAAGAGCAATGAAGAAGAGAAGTGGAACTTAAATAAAATGTTAACTAGTCTTGCAAGCTTATAGGAGGTTCACGACCATGTTATCGTTGGCTCAACTGTGATGCGGGTTAGCTACCCTATTATGCACACGGGGCCAGTCAATTGAGATTGGCAGACCTTTATAGCGTACCCTAGGTGACTGGGCCGGCCTTGTATATAGTAATCAGAGCCCGTTGGGGCATTAGAGGGCCCAGGACCAGTTTTCCCCACGCATATAGTTTAGGGTATTGCTCATTGGTCCACATAGATAGTGAAAGATAAAGATAAAAGAGTACAGAATAAACAAGGCATACAGTAAAGAGAACAAGCATTATCTGATTGTATAGTTAATGCGTGCTCACGTATAAAGAGATAAAATTTCACAGAAAAAGTATTTCTATATGTATACCTTACAGAAAGTATTTTATTATTTTTAAAACTAGAACTCACTCAGCAACGCTGACTTTTATACATTTTCAGTTGGCAGGCAAACATTGCTGAGGATGGCACGAGGGTGAAGCTACTCGACAGGAAAAGACTGACATCCATTCATACTTATTATTTTTGTTTTTTTGTAATGCAATTAAACAATTCTTTTGTATTCGGTTAAACAATAGTGTATTGCTCAACAACAGTGTTTTCAATTAAATGAATGGCTTTTGTTAAAATTATTCCGCTGCTTAAGCTTGTAAATTTAATATGTTTAATGTATTTTATGCTGCGAATGACCAACTGTGAGGTCTCCGGGAACGGGGCCTTACATAAGTCTTCTTTTGAAGGTAAAAGGATTTCTGAAGGTTTTTCTCTTCTGAAGCCAAACTTATTTCCGAATGTAAATGAATTTACTTCTGAGAATAAGAGTGTCTTCTGAAAGAAGAAGTTTTCAAGCTTCGGAAGCGCTGATGATACGCTTCCGAGACTAAAAACTCTTTAGAAGATAAAACTTGCATTTAGAGAATAGCCTTTGAAAGATGATGAAAAGTTCTTTTGAGGGTAATTTTCTCTTCGGAAATACTCACACTTAGTCAAATGTGAAGAAAGACTTTTGTAAAAGGGCTTAGATTATAATTGACATAAAACAAGACACATGTTAAAAGGTTTTCAAATTAGACATATTAGTTAATATTTATCATCCCAATAGTTGTAATGAGATACTTAAATCATTGTTCATCAACTTGAGCAGCAATGTATTCAGCTTCAGCAGTAGATGTAGAGACACAAGATTGCTTTTTGCATTGCCATGAGATAATCCTACCACCAAGAAATTGACATCCTCCTGATGTGGATTTCTTGTTAATGTTGTAGCCACCATAATCACTATTTGAGTAGCCATAGAGATTGAAGTTGGAGTATCTAGGATACCAGAGACTAAGCTTTGGTGCTCTCCTTTAAGGTATCTAAGAATTCTCTTAGCAGGAACCAGGTGAAATACCTTTGGAGCAGCCTGATATTTTGCACAAATACATGTAGCAAACATGATATCTGGTCTACTTGCTATGAGATACATCAGAGAACCGATGATTGCCCTATACTGATGTTGATCAGTATCATCCCCCTCAGAGTCAGGACAAAGGTCATGGTTTCTAGGTATGGGTGTCTTGGCTGGCTTACAATCTTTCATATCAAATCTTTCTAAGATATCAGAGACATACTTAGATTGATTGATAAAGAACCCTTTCTTCATTTGCTTCACTTGAATTCCAAGGAAAAAGTCCATTTTTTCCATAGAACTCATCTCAAACTTCTTCTTCATAATGCTCTCAAGTTCTTTACACATTTGGTCATCTGAAGAACCAAATATAATGTCATCAATGTAGATTTGAACGAGCAAAATGTCTTTCTCGGACTTCTTGATAAAGAGAGTCTTGTCAATGGTTCCTCTAGTGTAACCATTCTTTAGGAGAAACTAAGACAGGGTCTCATACTATAGCCTAGGTGCCTGGTGCGGCCATTCTTGACATCAATGGTGCCTCTAGTTGGCACACATATACCTCCTTATCTATATTTACATATAGAAAGGCACACTTGACATCAAGTTGGTAGATAGTAAAATTCTTGGATGCAGCATAAGCCGAGAAGATTCTAACTGCCTCAAGTCTTGCAACAGGTATAAAGACATCAGTATAATCAATTTCTTCCTCTTGAATGTATCCTTGAACAACTAGTCTAGCTTTGTTCTTGATGATCAAGTCTTTGTTATCTCTCTTGTTTTTGAAAACCCCATTTAGTTCCTATTGGTACTTGAACAGATGGTAGTGGCCAAAGGTTCCAAACCTTTTGTCTCTTGAATTGAAGCAACTCTTCTTGCATTGACTCAACCCAACTACTATCCTTTAAGGCTTCTTCTACTTTCTTGGGTTCCATCTGAGACAAAAAGCATAAGTACAAGCAGACATTCCCATGATGAGTTTATCCTCTTGTTCTCATGCCTTTAGAGACTTCTCCAATGATGTTCTCAGCTGGATGAGTGTTGTGATTTTTTAGTCTGGGAATCACTTCCAGTTGCAAGGATAGATCCAAGTTGGACATATTTTGCTCAGGAACATGAACACTTGGTCTAGCTGTTGTTTCAACGTCATTCAATGAGGACTGATTGAATGAAAGAGAAATGTCATCTGCCGTAGTTGACTAAGAAACAGTAATAACAGTTGCTTGTTCCTTTAGAATACTACTTCCATTAGTTTTGTGTTGTATGTTATCAGTTGATTAGTTATTAGATACCCCTTGCTGATAACTTGTTGAAACTCCACTAGTTCCTAAAATGGTCATGCTATCGGGTATACCAATGATGGGATCTTGGGGTTTAGAGACTCTTGGAGAACTTTGAAGAGGTCTAGGTAACTCAAATAAATTGTATCATAATCACTTTGAGTACCTATTCCAACTAAAACTTTCTCACAAGATGGTTTAGAATAGTTTGGAAAAAATTCTAAGTCAAAAATATGATCAGGGCCATTCCCCTAACACAAAGAGTGTGCTCATTAACAACAATGTTGGATGATTCCTCAAATTGTTGATTTTTGATGTTATAGACTCTAAGAAATAAAGGTGGAGGAGTATCCAACAAAGATAGCATCATCCGACTTTTCAGCAAATTTTGCCAAATTGTCTTTTGTGTTAAGTATGTTACACCTGCTGCCAAAGGGCCTTAGAAAGCCAATGAACGATGGCCTCTTATCCCATAGCTCATAAGGCGTCTTTCCATGTGGCTTGACAATGAGAACCCGGTTCTGCATGTAGCATGCAGTGTTGACTGCCTCTACCCAGAATGTTAGAGGCAACTTTGAATAGCAGCCTCAATTAGTGTCATGTTCCTCCTCTCAACAACACCATTTTGGTGAAGAGTTCTAGGAGCACTGTATTGTTTGGTAGTCCTTTTTGAGTTACAGAATGAGTCAAGAACTTGGTTCTTAAACTAAGTCCTTTGATCACTCCTGGTTATCTTTACCTTGTGATGACTTTGATTTTCAATTTTATGAATAAACGATTTTAAACTTTCAGTAGTTTCATCTTTAGTTCTTAAAAAGAATACCCAAGTAAATCTTGTAAAATCATCAACCACCATAAGATAATATGATTTCCTTCCAATGCTCATTATACTTGTTGGACTAAATAAATCCATATGCAATAAGTGTAATGGGGTGGTGATAGAGTTAACCTCTTTGGATTTATGAGAGACTTTATGTTGTTTTCCTTTCAGGAAAGCCACATAGTTATCTCTACAGAAAAATTCCTTTTGGGGCATGCCATGTACCAAGTTATTTTTAACCAATTTGTTTGTGGTTTTAAAATTTACGTGGCACATACGTTTATGCCATAAATCAGACTCATCACCATCAGCTTTGGAAAGAAAGCATGATATTTCACCCAGTGGAGAAGCATTGTTCATATCCAGCTTGTACATATCCCCTTTTCTCTAAGATCTAAGAAGCACCAATTCTTGAGGAATGTCATCCTAGGTTTGAGGATAATGCACTCATGCTCTATGAAAATCATTTGATTCTTTTGATCACAGAACTGAGAAACACTTAGGAGATTGTGTTCAAGATGTTTGACAAAATTCACTTTGTGACTCTTAACAAGCCATTGGATACACTTCATCTGCCTAAAATGTATCCTCTCATCTCACCTCCAAACTAACAGGACCTCCATCAAAATGTTGAAATTGTTGAAGTAGAGATCTGTTCCCGATCATGTGCCTGGAGCATTCACTGTCCACTGTCCACTATCCAGACATTATTGTTCTTATCTTGTGAATGTCCCTTAGAGTTGTTTGTTCCAGCCATGAGTAAATATGCAGGGGTGACATCTTGGACCATAAAGCTCCAATCAACTTCTTGTGCCACAGTAGCAGTTTCAGTTGATTTTCCAGCAACTTTTGGTGTGGAAGGATATGAAGAAGCATGAGTAGATCCTGAGTTTGATTTGGGGGCCTTGCATTCCCTAGAAAAATGACCTAGCTGGTTACAGTTGTAACACTTGGCCTTTTCTTTTTCAAACCCAAACTTGCTGCTTGTTGGGTCTGAGGGGACTGCCTTTCTGTTCTCTTAAAGAACTTCTTTGCATTGTAGGTTAGTAGAGCCATTTGTTGGACTATGTCCATGTATGCCACCTCATTCAGACTGAAACACTCTAGATCTTCAAAGCAGAACTGAAAATCATTAGAGTGTCAAAGCACAGTTGTCATTACAGGGACTGGGCTAAGCTTGTCGAGACCTTTGGGTCTCAGGGAATGTGATGTAAGGTCCAGAAAAGCTGGATGGCTGCTGTGAGTACAGCAGATACTGCTAAAGATGAGAGGGTCTTGAGCCTTTAGCAACCATGAGAGCATTGCTTGAGGAAAAGGCTTGAAGATCTGCTTCCTTGACGACCACTCTTGTTTTCCATCTCTACACGGTATCCATCAAGAATACCGTATAACTCAGTCATAGTGAGTGTGTTCAGGTTCTCTGTTCTCTTGATGGAGACACAGTAGAAGGTCCACTTATTGGGAAGTGAACTCATGAATTTCCTTGAAAGATCTCTCAATTCCAGAGCTGTTCCCACAGACTGAAGGGAAGAGGTAAGATCCATGTACCTGAAGTATTGCTCATGCAAGGTCTCTCCAGCAATATGAGTCTAGTTCTCAAATTGTTGCTTCAGGGAATCTTTCTTTGAGTCGTTGGAGTTGGTGTACATCAAGGTTAAGGCATCAAACAGTCCTTTAGCAGTTGTGCAATTCTCAAACCCGACCATAATGGAGTTGGGAATTGTTGTCATCAAGACTGTCATTGCTTTTTCATTAATGTCTATCCACTTAAGGTCTTCTTCAGAGTAGTCCTCCACTGCCTTCTCTATCATGGCACCACCACCAGAAGTTGAAGCCACCTTTGGCTTGTAGGGACCTTAGGCAATGGATTTCCACATGCGGCTATCTTAATATCTAATGAACCCTTCTCTATGTCTGCTCTATTGTCTGAAGTTCTCTGGGGTGATAATGGGTGCTTTAGTCATCGTCCCTATTTCACATTCAGATTTCTTGTTCCAAGCCATGTTTAGAGTGTAGTAAAAGAGTGAGTAAACAAGAGGTTGATTAGGATGATTAGATTACACAATCAAGAGCCTAAGAAGCTCTAATACCAATTGCAGGATCAGTTTTTATACTCAACACGTATTTTCTCTCAAACTCACTAACAAACACTCAAGAACCAGAGATCTTCTAAGAGTTGATTATAATATACTAAGTAACATAAGAGAGAATCACAAGAGAGTAATTTCAAGATACTTTTATATATTATTTCTCAACTCAAAGTTTTCAAAACTCTTACCAGCTTACTACAAGAGTTACAATGAGAAACTATATATACTACTATCTACAGCCGGATATACTTGATAGCAGCTAGACTCTAACTAAAGCAAATACTACAAAGCTATAGTTTAAGGTGTCTTAGATAATGTCTTATCTAAGATACTAGTCATGACATGTCCACGACTTACCTTTTGTTAGCAACTAAAGTTGGTAACTTGTACTAACATAAAAAGGTGAACAATGGAATGTATGGTCAACTATATGGCCTTTTGGGAAAACGTCATGCAGTATCAGAGGTCTGCAGTGGAGTGTCAGAGACCATACTTATGTCCACTAGTTTATTAGCAGCATCTTTCGAAGGTTAAATGGCTTTGGAAGAACAAGTTCTTCCAAAGCCTTTTTACTTCGAAAGAGGTTGCTTCTTCCGTGGCTTGGGGACTTCTGCTTCGGAAGTCATTGTCTTTTATTTCTTCTAAGTCTTGAACTTCGGAAGAGAAGACTTTGTCTTCGGAAGTTAGAGCTTTTCCTTCGGAAGTTAATTTTGCACTTTGTTTTCGGAAGTTCCATACTTAGCTTCGGAAGTCGTTTATACTTGTACCAAAAATTGTCTAAGTGTTTGGTTTTGGTTGCACCAGCCTTCTTCTTGATCCAACAACCAATTCCTGAGGAATTGTCATCCTGGGTTTGAGGATAATGCACTAATGTTCTGTGAAAAGTATATGGTGCTTTTGATCACAAAACTGAGAAACACTAAACAAATTGTGTTCAAGCTGTTTGACAAAGTGTACTTTGTCGACTCTTAACTTGTCATTGGATACACTTCCTCTTCTAGAAATGTATCCTCTAGACTCACCTCCAAATTGAACAAGACCTCTATCAAAATATTGAAATTATTGAAGAAGAGATCTATTTCCAGTCATGTACTTGGAGCATCCACTATCTACAATCCACACATTATTATTCTTGTCATATGGATGTCCTTGCACATAAGGTGAAAAAGTTAGTTTTATTGGAAACCCAAGCCTTATTGGTCTTGGTATTTTCCAATGATGAGGATTTAATTGAACCAAAATATATGCATGGGGTTTCAATAGATGTTTGTGAAGAAGAGGTTTGGGTTGCAACATCTTCTTTGATATTCTATTCCATCCATTGGCTGATCAATGTAGATGAGCTTGTTAAAGCTTGTGCAGCATGGCATTCTTCCGAAGTTTCTCTATTCTTGGAAGTAGCCTTCACCACCTTCTCTTTCGAAGCAGTCTTCTTCTTGGAAGGTTTCAAGGAAACTTTCTTGTTCTTTTAAACTTTCTTAGCCTTATCTTCCGAAGCTATTTTCCCTTCGAAAGATGAATTTCATTCGAAAGCAACTTTGCTTCAGAAACAAGCTTTCCTTTATTCATCACTTGAACCATGTGATAAGTTCCAAATTTGAAACCTGATTGACTCTTTCTTTCTTAACATTATTTGCATAATGTGTGCTTGCAAGATTGTAGTAACAATCTTCAGCCATATGGTTTTGCAGACCACACATTATGCATGCAATGTTAACCTTTTGGGAATTTAAGCACCGTTGTTCCTTGCTTTTCTTGTCTGCATCAACAGTCTTTCCCTTTAACTTTGATCCTTCTGCATGACAGATATGCTAATACTACACATCTTTCCTGTATCAGAGTTTCCAACCACCTGGAATCCAACTTAAATGAACACACCTTTTTGTTTTGGGTCACTTTTTACCTTGGACTCAACCACTTTCTTAGCAGTTTTTCTGGCTTCCTTAGCCCTATTTCTTCTGGCTTTGGTGGTTAGGGGAGGGTTGGTTTACCTAGTTCTTCCCTATGATGGTCTTTATAGTTGCATCACTCTTTAACTCATGGGAAGGTGGGTCAGCAAATATAACCTCTTGCTCTTCAGTTTCACACATTGGTTGTCTAATAAATTCATATGAGTGTAGTGAAACAATTTCATTGTTTCCCAACCCAACTTTGTTTTGATAACAAAGTTTTGAGTGAGAGGATGATGCAAGAATGGCTTGGAGGTTTTGCTCAGAAATAACATGCTTCCTGGCTTGAGCCTCAATCAAATTGGAGATTAAATCTTTGATTTGAGTCTTGTAGTCGGAATTTTCATGTTTTAACAAAGACACAATTTTCTCTAACTCTTCAATTTTCTTTGAATAGTCATATTCAGCTCTTTTAAAATCAGATTTTAAAATATTTAAAGACTCAGTATCAAATTTAATTTCCATATTGTAGTCTTGATACAATTAACTTTAACAATGCAAGCTGGAGTACAGAGGTTTTCAAATACTTTGTTGTCATCAGTTCCAGCCATCAATGCTTGAGCAGGAGTCACTTCCTAGACCATGAAGCTCTAATCAACTTCTTAAGTTACAACAGTTGTGTGTTGTTTAGTTGACTTCTGGAGGCTTTAGGTGTAGTGGGATGTGTGGGGGCTTGAGAGGTTTCCGAATTCAATTTGGAAGGCTTGCATTCCCTAGCAAAGTGACCAAGTTGGTTATAGTTGTAATATTTAGCCTTTGTCTTGTCAAACCCAAACTTTCTGTTAGTTGGGTTCTGGGAAAATTGCCTTCCAGTTCTCTTGAAAAACTTCTTTGCCCTGTAAGTTAATAGAGCTATCTGTTGGACAATGTCCATGTATTCCATATCATCTGGCTAAAACATTCTAGATCATCAAAGCAAAGCTGAAAATCACTAGAATGTCCATTTCCTGAGACAAAGGCACGGCTGTCCTGGAATGGACTCGACTGAGCTTGTTGAGACCTTGGAGTCTCAGGGAATGTGATGTATGGCCCCAGAAGAACAAAATGGTTGCTGGTAGTAAGTCAGGTACGACTGAGGTTGGGGGTTCCTGAGCCTTCAACAACCATTAAAGCATTGCTACCAGGAAGGCTTGAGGTCTGCTCACCCGGTGGCATCTCTTGTTTTCCATCTCTACATAGTATCCATTAAGGATGCCATATATCAGTCATGGTGAGGGAGTTCAGATTTTTTGTCCTCTTGATAAAGACACAGTAGAACGTCCTCTCATTTGGGAATGCACTCATGAATTCTCTTGAGAGATCCTCAATTCAAGAGATATTCCCACAGACTGAAGGGAAGAGATAAGATCCATATACCTTAAGTATTGTTAGCTAAGGGTCTCTCCAGCAATATAAGTAAAGTTTTCAAATTGTTGCTTCAGTGAATCTTTCTTGGAGCCATTTGAGCTGGAGTACATCTAGGACAAGGCATCAAAATAGTTCTTTGGCTGACCTACAATGCTCAAAACCCACCATAATGGAGTTAGGTATAGCAGTCATCAGAACAGTCATAGTGTTGCTATCAATGTCTAGCTTTTTGCGGTCTTCATCAAGTAATCTTCTACTGCCTTCTCTATAATAGCAACATTTCCACCTGGTGCTACAACCTTTGGTTTGTAAGGACCATTGGTGATAGATTTCCATATTTTGCCGTCTTGGTATCTAATGAAGCCTTCAATACGTCTGCTCCATGATCTAAAGTTTTCAGAGCTGATGATAGGTGCTTTGGTCCCTATCTCACATTCAAATTTTTGGTTGAGTGACAGTTTGAGTGTGATGAAAGAATGAGTGAAGAAAAGGTTGATTTAGATGGTAAGATCTCACAATCAAGTGCCTAAAAAGCTCTGATACCAATTGCAGGATCGGTATTTGTCACACAACACTAATGTTTTCTCTCAAACTCACTGAATCACACTCGGTTAGATGATGCAGAATCATTCTAAGAGTTGATAATAATATATAAGTAATCAAAACACAAAAAGATAATTTTCAAGGCACCTGTATATGTATACTTCTAAACTCAAAGTATTACAAGACTCTTACAAGAATATTACATGAGTTACAATGAGAAACTATATATACTACTACCTACAGGTGGATATACTTCGATACCAGCTAAAAACCTATGACTAAAGCAAATACTATATTACTAAAGACAATGTATCATAGAAAAATATTATCTAAGATTTGGTAGTCATGATATGTCCATGACTTACCTTTTCTCACCAACTAAAGTTAGTAACTATACTAACTGATAAAGAATAAACAGTAAAATAAAGTATGGTCAACTACATGAGAGTGGAAAAAGCACCATGCAGTATCTTAGAGATTTGCAGCGGAGTGTCAGAAGGACCATACTTATGTTCAATGGTTCATAGTAGGTTCTTCTGAAGGTTAAATGGTTTCGGAAAAACTTGTTCTTTCGAAGCCACTTATACTTTGAAAGAGGCTACTTCTTCCCAGGCTTGAGACATCCTTCAGGCCTTCATACTTCGGAAGTCATTTTCTTGAATTGTTCTAAGTGTTGAATCTTCGGAAGAAGGAAGACTTTGTTTTCGGAAGTTGGAGTTCCTCTTCGGAATCTATTTCAGACTTAACCTACGGAAGCTTAGAATTTGCCTTCGGAAGTTCTTCATCAATTGTATCAAAATTGTCTAAGTGTTAGTTTTGGTCACACCAGCCTTTCTTGATCCAACATTGTTCTTATTACAAATCCAAAGAAAAGAAAAATAGATTATAGTTTCATAAATTATATTTTTCTTCTAATCACATTTATGAAAGATAGCTTATTTCTTGATCTTCATATCACCCATCATGTCGTATAAATGATACTATTAGTTACTTTCTTTTTCTAGAGACTTTTAGCGAGTCGACCCAAGCAAATAAGTTTTGATTATATGACGCCGCTTACTTTTATCTTCTTATTGATATTGATATTGATATATTTTATAGTAGTGCACAATAGTGTATTATGATTGTTAGAGTTAATTACGGTTTTAGTCCTGTGGTTTGGTGGAAAACGTTTTTCTTTAAAATTTAAAAACGTCCTATTTAACCATTGTGGTTTTAAATATGTTACAATAAAGTCCAAAGCGTTAACTCCTTCCAAATCTCTGTTAACTTTTAAGAAAAAGATCAAAATACCCTTGTCCTGAAACTGTTTTTATATTGAAAATAAACAAAATGTGGGTCCCACTCTACCCAACTATATCAAAACTTAACCAATCCTCTTTTCTTAATTGACCACATCTAAACAATTCCATCATCACCACTCGCTGGCAACCTCCAGTGGCATCACCCACCACTCGCCAACAACCA
Source organism: Flaveria trinervia (assembly GCA_025506515.1). Classification (NCBI taxonomy): domain Eukaryota; kingdom Viridiplantae; phylum Streptophyta; class Magnoliopsida; order Asterales; family Asteraceae; genus Flaveria; species Flaveria trinervia. Next base: position 22,296,335 of record CM046454.1, on the reverse strand, counting down.
CCACTCGCCACTCACTCATATCTGAACCACCTTCATCGTCGGCACCCAATTCACGAACTTGGAATTGTTTGCTTGTTAGGTTTGTTCAATAGCCGTCACCTAGAACCCCCCATGGCTACAAAACAAATCAGGGTGACTAAGCATAGAAGAAGAGAAAGAGAGAAGAAAGAGAAGGAGGAGACGGAAGGGGAGGGAGAGCAGAATGAGAGAGATAGAGAGGATGGTGGTTGTGTGGTGATGGTGGTGTGTGACGGTGGTGGTTGCTCAGGCAGGATAAACAAGGTGGGTGGATGGGACATTCATTTTCAAACAAAGGTGGTGGAGGTATAAGATTTGGCGACACATGAGGGGAAAGGGTGAGTAGGCATGGATGGGGGGATGAAGGTTAGGAGAGATAGAGATGGTGGTGGCTATGTGATGATGGTGGTGTGTGGCGGTGGAGGTTAGGTGCTCGTTGTGGTGTGACATTGGGTGTGGTGGTTGTGTGGCGGTGATTGTAAGGTGGTGGTGTGTGGTGGTGGCAATGAGAGAATAGTATGTATACATATTATCTATATATACTTACTTTTTCTTTTCTTTTTTATTTATAGTTTTTTATTTTGCATTTTTGTGTTGAAATTACAATTTAGGTCCAAGGGCATCTTTGTTTTTATAACCAACAAACTACAAAAGCTAAAATCGTAATTTTATATATTCTAATTACCAATATATATGTATATATATTTAGTCACATAGTACAACCATTCAAACTTTTTAATTTTTTTTAATCTTAATACTTTTATATTTTTTAAAATTTAATTTTACAACTTTTTACATGTAACTTTGTTGCACTATACTTTTCATTTTTTATAAATTTTTGTTTTACATTTTGATTTAAATATTGACAGTTACACGTCGTTATGTGACACATCATTCAACGTTGTTACACGTTTTCCTCCTTTAACGACCTCGTTCTAGATCGACATAATTATTGTTTATAATGTTTTACGTTTCACTTGTCTGATACAATGTTTTTATATTTATTTTTCGTTTCTTTTTATTGTTTCTTTTTTAAAATACGAGTTTTTATGGTGTTGGTAATCGTTGACGGTAATGTAACATTGATATTACTTGATACGATGTTATGTATCCGTTTCAACACGAGAACTTAATATTAGTTAACTCTAGTTATTATATTATCACTATTTGTTTCCGAAAGCATTATCAAAGGGTAGACACGTTGACTACTAGGATCGCTACTGGACTTGGTCCACGTGACAGTTTGCAGCGAATGTCATCTTCTTCATTGGATCCCATTGCTTCCTGCTCCCAAACCACTCTCGACATGACTGCTAACACCACAAATAAACAATAAAAAATTAAAGCATTATCACTACATATTGAAATGTATATTATAATAAATAAAAGTTTTACGTATTGAAGTGTATTATTATAATAAAAAGGTTTTTATGGGTCCTCGTATCGACATTTTTTTTCTGTAGATCGTATAGTATCATATGGGTCATATAAAAAATCGAACACATTAAAAACAAAAAAAATTCAAGTGGCTATCCAAGAGCTATATGTCCCATATAACATTATAGGACCTTTAAGATAACAAGTATATGGTTATACGACGCGTATAACAAATTTCGACACTAACTACAAAATAATTTAAAAAAGGGCTTTTAGAGAGTTATATGTTCCGTATAGAGTTATACGGCCCCTTATACGACACATATAATACTATAATCCGTATAAAATTTTAGAGTGTTGATTTATGCTTTTGAGATGTTTCAACAAATAGACTTTTTAGTAATGCAAGTGTTATACTTCATGTTTCATTATCATTATTTTTTAGACTCTCTCCTATCAAATAAATAAAATAAGAAGTTGTTCTTGCCAGCTTATGACTTATTATTTTTATTTTTGTGTTTTACTTTCTTATTAAATAATAACATTAAATATAATTTTAGATATACATGTTTTAAACATAATTTAAGTATATATATACCAGAAGAACTAAATGCTGAGAAAGTAGTTGGTATTATGTTGAAATCTACATACAATTGTAATACAGTTAAACTTACATGCTTAGTGTTTTCCTCTAGATATTTTATTTTTGCAAAATTCTAATTAACAAATCACTGTCCTGAAAAACGATATTTTAGTTTAAAAAATCCTATTAAAAGCATCTTTTAATTTAATATATCACATCACATAAACATCGAGATAAAATCCATTTTCCACATCCCTACGTTCCTCATTCCCATTCTAAAACCCTCACAACCGCCCTGCACATGCTAACGTGCGCCGATGGAGAAGTACTCCTACCCCTCCTACCCTGACTCCAGCGGATCTTCACCAAAATCTCGAGAAATCGACTTCGAAAACCCACCGCCATCGGAGGATAACACCTACAAAGTCAAGCTCATGTGCAGCTATGGCGGTAAAATCCACCCCAGACCTCACGATAATCAACTCGCGTACATCGGCGGTGACACTAAAATCCTATCCGTTGATCGTTCGATCAAATTCTCTGCTCTCGTTGCGAAGTTAGCAGCGGTGTGTGATGTTAATGGTGATGTTTGTTTCAAGTATCAGTTACCTGGTGAAGATCTCGATGCGTTGATCTCCGTCACCGATGACGACGATCTAGACCACATGATGATCGAGTACGACGGTTGAGCAAAGCTTCTTCCAAACCGGCGAGATTGAGGCTGTTCTGTTTCCGGTTTCTGCTCAAACTCCGTCGGTTGCTTCAGTTCGTAGTTTTGGATCCACTGAAGGTAGATCGGTGCGAGATCGGTTCGTTGATGCGTTGAATCCCGCTCCGGTTACTCCGGTAACTCCGGTTCCGTCCTTAACAGGAGATGCGGATTTCCTGTTCGGTTCAGAGGCCGGAGTACCTCCAGTGCCGCTGCCGGTGCCGGTGGTGGCGAAAGTCCGAGATCTTCCGATCGCAGATCCGACGATTCGTCGTCATGATCGGATAATTTAGGTGATGGTGAAATCGGAGAGGATCGGATACAGAAGCATATACAGGATCTGCGGATGTTCCGGATTGCAGATGATCAGCAACAGAATCTTACGGAAGACAGAGTGATGATAATATTGTTGGTTCAGGTTACCCCGGAGATTACAACGTTCAGAGAACTGTTGAACAAGGAGTTTCAACGATACCGCCGGTGAGCTTACCTTCTCCGGCACCGGGATACCAGATCTCCGGCGGAATCGCGGCACCTGCTCCGGCGAGTATGTATCAGGCGCCTATGGCGACACAGGTTACCGGTTCCGTCGGTCAAGGTTACTACGCGATTCAGAGGATGCCGACGGAGGTTTACCGTGATCAGCCGGTGTATAACGCGGTGCAACCGGTGGCGCCACAACCTGTGTTTCCACCGGTTCAGAAGATAGTGACGCCTGCGGAAGGGATACGGGTGGTGAAGTCACCGGTGGGGATGACGGAAGCAGGATATGGTCAGGTGGCGTATGATAGCGGTGTTGGGAGGCATGTGTACTATACTGCGCAGGGGACTATGGTAGCACCGCATCAACCACCACCATTGGTGCAACCGCAACCGCAACCAATTACACATCAGTATCAAGCAGTGGCAGGTGGGTTAAGTCAAGATGGTAAGGTGATTGCTCCAACGAAGGTTACTCAAGGTTCAGTCTGATACTTATCAATTTAAACTATGTTATAAATTATATAAATGAATAGATAAATTGTGGCATATGTTTTTGTGTTATTTAGCCATTTATTTATGGTATAACATTACTGAGATATTGTGCCTTTTTTTGAATTTATAGAAGTGGTTTTAGGGGGTGTTGGAAGTGTTTTTTTTTTGCTTATGTTTTAACTTATTAACTTTTAAAAAATTAAAAAGTTATTTTATAATGTTTGACAATGTAATGGTTATGAAGATAATCTATACTTATTAATAAAGCAATATTTTTAGTGTCACGTATTATTTTTTACACCTTCATTCTTTTGATTTTCCGTTTAAAAATGTATATATCTTTATAATTAGTCATAATTCATTTGAATAAAATCAATTATTATTATAATTAAGAGGAAGTTTTTTTCCGAAATATTGTATATAGAAAATTTATTACCAAGTTTTTTAAGAAAATATTTTTTTTACTATAATGTTATTGTTTAAATTATTTTACTTTAAAATAATGTTATTTAAAAAATATTTAAATACAAAGGTTAATTAATAAAATTGTAAAACCATTTGATTTATATGTCATATCTAAATACACAAAGTTCTTCTCAAACTTATTTTTATTGTTTACTAAGACTTAATTTTAATCGTTTTTTCATATATGTATTTTTACTTAAACTTAATTTAGTTTTAATTTCACACAAAAGTAAGCATATTTGTTTTTTTATTTTTTTAAAATATGTATTTTTTGAAAAAAATTTTAAGTAGCTTAAAAGATATAACTAGAAAATTTTGTTTTTAACAAAAATGAACTTTTAAATATATTTTATATAAATATCATAATGAAACAAAAAAAGTCAATGGTTTATTTATTTATTTTATGAAACTATAAATGTAATCCTTAACTACCGAGTGTATGTATTTTATTAATAGACTCCTAATAACAATAAGGGGAGAAATGGGTAACGTCGTATTGTGAGCTACTCGGGATCGACACGCTAAAAGCTCTAAATAAGTTGAGCTTAAACAAGCTTGAACTTATTTTACGACTCATATGTTGAGATCAAGCTTCATATGTTGAGATCGAGTCGACTTACAAGACGAAACTAGCATTTTATGTATATTATGTTTATTTTATCTTTTATGTACATCTATACTTATTAATGAAGCAATATCTTTAGTGTCATGTGTTTTTTTGTCTTTATTTATTTGTTTTCCCGCCTGAAATGTATATATCCTTATTATTAGTTATAGTTTTTTTGAATAAAATCAATTATTGCTATAATTATAAATGAAGTTTTTTTCCTTTAAATAGTGTATATAGAAAACTTATTTAACAAAATAGATGTTTAAAAAAATGTTTCGGAAAAACGAGTAACGTCGTCTCGTGAACCAGTTGAGACCGACTCGTTAAAATCTTTAAATAAGCTGGGCTTAAACAAACTCGAACTCATTTTGCAACTCATATGTCGAGATCGAGCCGGCTTGCAAGATGAAACTAGCATTGTATGTATATTATGTTTATTTTATTTTTTATGTATATCTATACTTATAAATAACAGGATATCTTTAGTGCCCATGTCATTTTCTTAAATCTTCATTTATTTGATTACCTGCTTAAAACTATATTTATCTTTATTATTAGTTATAGTCATTTGAATAAATTAACTATTGCTACAATTACAAATGAAGTTTTTTTCTTTAAATATTATATATAAAAAAATTGTTTAACAAAATAAATGTTTAAGAAAATATTTGTTTTCTCACTTTAATGCTATTGGTGAAATATATTTTACTCTAAAATAATATTATTAAAAAGGGTCAAGTATAAAGGTTAATAAAATTGTTAAACCGTTGGTTCATATGTCGTAATTAAAAACAGAATTTTTTTCTAAAACTTATTTTGTTTTTTTAATTAACTAAAACATAATTATAAATCTTCTTTTCATGTAGAAAAATTGAATCTTTTTCCACACACTTTCACACAAATTAGGCACATATCTTTGTTATCCTTTTAAACATATATATATATATTTTTAAAATGTTTTTAAGTAGATTAAAGAATGTAATAAGAATAATTATTTTTAATAAAAAGTGCATTCTTTAAAAATTTTAATATAAATGTCATGATGAAACAAAAAAAGTTAATGGTTTTTTTTCGAACTAAATATCAATCTATACTTATTAATAAAATAATATCTTTAGTGTTACGTGTCATTTTCTTAGACTTATTATTGATTTATCATCTAAAAGTATATACACCTTATTCTTAGTAATAGTTCATTTTGAATAAATCAACTATTGCTATAATTACAAATGAATTTTCTTTTCCACTAATGGTATATATAGAAATTTTATTGATCAAAATAGATGTTTATGACGTGTTTTGAAGAAGAAGAAAAGAAGAATCGAATTCAAGGTAAGAATTCAAGGTAAGAGAGCAGAACTTCGGGTTTTGAAGAAGAAGAAAAGAAGAATCGAATTCAAGGTAAGAATTCAAAGTTTTTAAGTGTTTATGACGGGTTTTATCCCGGTTATATGCTTATGTGCTTATGTGTTTGTGTATGTGGTCGGGTGTGTGTTTAGTGGTGTTTTTAGGTGTTTGAACTCAGTTACAAAAGGGTTAGAAATGAACAAACACCCAAGTTGCATCAGGTGAGTTCTAGACCTTGGTTTTTACTTGTTTTAAACTATCTTTGAGGCTAAAAATGTATTAAACTAATTTTACAATGTCTATGTATGTATACCCGTATGTATTATGCATGTTGGATGATGATTCTTGAATGCTTATAGGTTGTCATGTTTAGAATAGTCATGTTAAGCTTAGAACAAATGAGTTTGATGATTGGGTTTGAAAACATACTAGAAATATGTTGAACAAAAGGTCCATGCGCCTAGATAAGGCTTATGCGCCTGGAAATGCCTTAGAAGAATAAGTATAGCCCATGTGCCTGAACAGTAGCCCATGCGCCTGAGATTTCCTTAGAAAGTTTAAGTATAACCTATGCGTCTGAACAGTGGTTCATGCGCCTAGAAATAGTAGTCGGCGACTAAGTGTAAGGCCATGCGCCAATTGGCCCATGCGCTAAGTGTCCATGCGTTGAATAACCCATGCGCTAAGTGTTCATACGCTCGAATAGTGCCATGCGCCTAAATTATTCATGCGCCTAAGAGCAAAGCAGTTAAGCGTTGAATGATGCGCTACATAGTAATGAAACGCCCAAACAGGGCTCTGCGCCTAAATAGTGTCTAAGCGTCAAAACTTAGAATTTATTACAGAATCTTGAGTTGTGCTCTTAGGGTTTTGACCGAGGTTTGATAGGGTCATAATGATTAGGTCAGTATGATTATGATGGTTCATGTTATTATTATATTTGTATTATTATTACTGGATTATTACTTATAGTGTGTGACTTTACGTGATATTTTTATCGACGTAAGTATATTGTAATAATTAAAGAGAAAGAACAATAAAGAAGAGAAGATGAACATTAAAAAAGTTTAACAAGTCTTGCAAGCTTACAGGAGGTACACGACCGTGTTGTTAGCTCAACTGTGCTACGGGGTTAGTACACATTATGCAATAGGGCCAGTCTTGGAGATTGGCAGGACCTCTATAGCGTACCTAGGTGTTTGGGTCGTCTTGTATACCTAAACAGAACACTTTTGAGGGATATAGATCGCCCAATCACCGGTTTTCATCACGCATCCAGTTTAGGTATGATATTGGGTTAAATACAGAAAGTGAAGATAAAGATACCAGAGTACAGATGTGACAACCGGCAATTTCAGGTCAATACCCGACCTTGACTTGGTTATAATTACCCCCTAATACTTGATTTTCAATTGAATTCCAATTATTGAAACCGTTTTATGCATTGCAAAATTTCACGCATTACATTTCATGCATCGGTGATTCGACGTAATTACCATTTTTACACGCGATACAACCGGCACACATGAACATTGGTCATAATTCATATACATGTAATAAATTCATTTAGATGGTTCAAAGTATTTTAGATTCCAAACCAAATGCATTGGAAAAGCTTGACTTTATAAATACACCTAATCGCGTAAATAATATTTTACCCGGAACGAATCCTTTTAACGGATCTACTAACTACATGATGCATCATTAGCATACCATCAATATTTATATATATTTATATATATATGATATTATACAAGTACTTATACAATTCTAATGTATTTTAAAAAGTAAGGAGTAAAAATATTGAATATATATATATATATAAATTACTATAATGCAACAAATACCACCCAAATACCCAATACTACATAAAATTGAAAAATCAACCCATTTCCCACCCCCCATAACCGTCCCCTTACCCCCCTCCCCTCACTTTTATTTTAGTCTTCTTCCCTTGTCAAATCCTTACAAGACAAGTTGTCTTTTGTGAAGCTCAAGATTTGCCATTTTAGTGTTAAGGAAAAGGTTATGAACAAAGCTACATGATTCCTTTCCATATGTGTGAAGCTCCTTTCCCTATGGTTGACCAAGAGACAAAGTTAGGAGTTGTAGAGCTTACAAATATAAGCAACATTCACACACTTCATCCACACAAATCACCAACACACTCTTCTCCTTCTTTCCTTCTCTCCAAATTCGGCCAAGACACCACCTCCACCATTTCATTTTATTTTCAACTCATTTTCCACAAATCTTGGGTGAGTCAAGTGCCATTATTGAAGATCAAGTGAGTTTTGAAGCTCCCAAACATCCTACAACATCTTCTTCACCTTTTCTTGTTGGGTTTTCTTAGTTCAAAGGATCAAACCTTTTTTCCTTGCATTTCAAGACTACCATCTCTTCTCCTTGCTTGTTTAAGGTTAGCACCTTGTTTTTAATCTTCCATACATCACCATGATGTGTTCATGTTCACTACCTCATCCCAAAAGTGCTCTAACAAAGTTAAAAAGTAACAAAACATGTAAAACACTTTCTGGCAGATTCATGTTCTGTGTTTTCAAGACCATAACTCGACCTAAACATGGTCAAATGAACCGATTCTTGAGCCTACCATTAACTTTAGGATGTCTAGTTTCTAACCCATCCAACCTTGAAATTTATAGATGAGTATAACCCTTCCAAAACGTACAAACAAATTAAAGTGCTGAACCTGAATTTTTGACAGAATAAATAGGGCAGAAAGAATGAGGCATAAGTTATGCTTAAGGTAATAAATTGAAGATTTTCCTTCTATGGTAACTTAGCTTAAGGTGTTAGGTTTAAAAGTAATATAGGCTCTATTTGTGAATGTAAGTTTTGACCTCTCAAAAAGGTAAATTCCATAGACATATACAGGAAAGTGCTGCACTGACATCTGTTGCTTCATGAACCATTTAAAGGCACTTAAACTTAGTTGTAGGATACAAGCTATACCTTTTTGGAATCCTAAGACATAGACCTAGATATGATAAAAGTATCAGATTTTATAAAAATTCTTTGTACCATGAAAAGAGGATGACAACCAGACCCAAGAAATTCCCTTGATGCTGTCAAATACCTATATTTGATAAAGGTAAACTTTTAGAGATATTTGGTAAAAAAAAAGGGAAACCCATAAACATGGAAAGTATAATACCATTATACTTATATAAAACACCCTCAATACATTATGTATCTTTAGGAAAATAAAGATGAAGACGAGAATCTAAATAAAACATTTACGACCCGACATGACTAATTAGTCAATTGGCATTTTCAAAGCTACCTTTGTGGATGAGTTATGCATGACCATCTAGGGTTAGTAATCATGACCTCATGAATATATTGTGATTTTGTTTAGGAGATTCCTAGACCAATCGTACATACAGACTATTGCTAGTATTCACGCGTGCAATTGAGGTGAGTTTCACGGCCCCGTTTTCACTTATTTTCCATTTGGGGGAGATTACATGCAAATTACTAATTTACTTGGACACATTTACTTGTCAATGATTTCACATGTTATATAAGTTGTTTACTTACCATATGAAGTCCCCTGTTATCGAACCGTCAGTTTATTTCCCAAAGCGAGGTAATCATGGATAGTACTATTGGGTTTGACTACCCCCACCCGGGTTAATTACCCTAACCTTGACTGGAGGTCTAAACGGGTGCATTATTAGCCTGTACACACCCACGCTCATGGTAGGCATGGGTAGGGGCAATTTATTTCAATTACAGTCTAGCTTCGGTTGCGGTGCTTATATAATTTGTAGCATTGTATGTACAACAATCAAATCATGGAAAGTATTGTGGTCCTTTACGCTATTTACTATCACTTAAAACCTGTGAACTCACCAACATTATGTTGACATTTTTCATGCATGTTTTCTCAGGTAATTGAAAGATGCAACCAGTTAAGCTAGCATGGGTCATTTCATGTTTAGGACCCTTCATGCTGTTTTGGGACGTTCATTTTCATATATGTCATGTTTTGAAAACAATGTACCTTATTACTATTGCTTCCGCAAATTTAACTCTGAACAATGATGTACCTTAAACTTATTTTGAGACGTATGTTTTACAAAACCATGTAGTGGTCGATCAGTGACTATGAAACCATGACGTTCGCGCCCCGCGGGAAACCGCCGTGGTTTGGGGGTGTGACAGATTGGTATCAGAGCCATTGGTTATAGGGAATTAGGTTGCATTTAGTGAGCCTAGTCTATAACCGTAGCTCATTGCATTACTTTAGTACATTTTGCATTAACTTAACTTATATAAATTGTACTTGTGTATTGCCTTGTCATAGAGATGTCTTCAGCATCGATGCCGATCTACATTTTTGATTCGGATGAGGAGTACGAGCCCACGTCTCCGATCTCTTCCACAGGATCCACGTCTGTCCTCCCAACTCTGACTCCTCGTGCCCTGATTCAGTCGAGTGATGCCATTGAGACTGAGATCCCCACACCACCTGCTATCCCTGTCACTGAACCAACTCCCGACCCCACACCTGACGCGCCGGAGGCATTACCCTCGACTCGGTTCTCCGGACTACCTCCTCCTCCTTCCGGTACGTACTGGTGGGCGTGTACACCCGAGATTTATGCCGACCTTCCAGAAGAGCTCGTCCCGGGAGTCGTACGTATCATCGGCCCACAACTGCCGATGGTCGTCCCACGGACCATGTCCCATATCTTTGTTGAGCCATCTCGGGGGCCTGCCCCTATGACTACTGATCCCCGATCAGCCGACCCCACTCCCGAGACCACAGATCCCACTCCCCAGCCCGTTGACACCGAGGTAGTTGACCTAGACTCGGAGTCCATTGACCCAGCTTCCCAGCCAGCCGATACGGACCCGGTCGACTCCGACCGCCGACTCGACCCGGCCGACTCTGACCGACTCTGACCCGGCCGACTCTGATTCGGGCGACATCGACCCGATCTACCTAGAGTCCTCCGAGGCCATTCCCTCACCTAGTTACCATGCCTCTCACCCTACTGATCCAGTTACCCAGCCCATTGACCCGGTTCCTCAGTCCTCTGATCCGACTCCACAAGCAGACCTCGATCCCCTCCACCTCGCCCCTGAGCCTACTGATCCCTCCCCGGTAGCTGCTGGCCCCGAGCCGGTGACTACAGACGCCCACCGTATCCTTGGTCCGGGTGTACCACCCCCCTCTCGCCGTCGCTATCGAACTCGCCCCGGGGGTGCACTTTTTGCACATACTCCTAGGAAGAGGGTTCATGTTCCTATCCGTCCTGCCACACCCATTCGAGACTGTATTGCTGAGCCCGAGCCTGCGCCCAAAAGGCGTAGACTCGACATCCGTCGGTGGGGGTGGATGCCTAGCCGACTGAACGAGTGGAGAGACATCGAGGGTATTCCCTCCACTTTCGAGGAAGGCGAGTCGTCACGTACCCCGCACCAGATTCCCCTCACTCAGGAGCCCATGGAGCTCACCGTGCCTCTTCTCGTGGCACGATCCGTGAGGCATGACCAGCAACTTCATGAGCTATGTACTGAACTTACGGAAGTTCAGGAGACTTTTGACAGGGAGGACGTGGAGACCCGATTACTAGCAATCGAGGAGGATAGATACCTCGATGACCAGGCGTTACATACAATGCATGATCGACTTACCAGGGTAGAGGAGGACATTTCAACCATGACGCAAAGAGTGGAGGCGGCAGAGCAAAGAGTTACCCTAGCAGATCAGCGGGCAGCTGTGGCTGAGGAAAGAGTGAGGGTGATGGAAGAGCGCCTCAAGTCCACTAAGGCATTAGCAGCCGTGTGCATGCTCATGGCCATGGCGGCGGTGCAGACAGGAGCATTCACACATTTATCCCGTTGATTGCCTGTCGTGAGCGGGCTGTGCTCACGTAATATTGAATATTAACTTGTTGCATGAGTATGTACTCTGGAAATACTTTGTAATTCGTACAAATTATTATCAAGTTATGTTATCTTTTAAATATTGCGTGGTTGCTTGGTTGATATGATTGTTTACTTTCGGTGCACATGTGTTTGGCATTATTACATATTGTCTTATCTTGCTTATCATTATGATTTGAAGAAACATGCCACCACGAAGGAGAAACGTCAGAACCAATGTGGGAAGCGGTACTCCCATGACAGCAGAAGCTATAGAACAGCTTGTGGCGCAACGAGTGGCGGATGCAATCGCACATCACGAGGCGAATCGTAGCGCCGGAGGATCTGAAGTAAATGGAGGCAATGCTAGTGGCGCAGGAGGTATTATAATGTCTGGCATAGCTAAAGACCTGCAATACACAGGTCATTACTAATGTTTAATTATTACTAATATGATTAAACCTACAACACAGGATCTGATACAAACCACAAAGGTTGCTCCTACAAGACGTTTCTAAATTGTAAACCGTTTAACTTTCGCGGTAATGAAGGAGCTGTTGGTTTGGTCCGCTGGATAGAAAAGATGGAGTCCGTTCAGCGAATCAGTAACTGTGCCGAGGAGAATAAGACGAAATTCGCCACTTGTACATTTGAAGGTCAAGCTCTCACTTGGTGGAATGCTCATGCCCAAACTTTGGGAATTGACACTGCCTATCAAATCACTTGGGATGAGTTGAAACAGATGCTGACTGATGAATATTGCCCCCGAAATGAATTGCAAAAACTTGAGGTTGAATTCTGGAACCACACTATGAAGGGTGCAGAAGTTACAAGCTACACCACCCGATTCCATGATCTTGCTCGTCTATGCCCTCACATGGTTAACCCAGAGTTCAAGCGTGTGGAAAGGTACATTTGGGGCCTTGCACCCCAAATCCAGAGCATGGTCACCTCATCCAAGCCAGCCACCATCCAAGAGGCTGTCAGGATTGCTCACGACCTGACTGATCAAGCTGTACGTCAGGGAGTGTTTGTGAAGAAGACGGTCGTGGAGAAGAACTATGACAACAAAAGGAAATGGGACAACAATCATGGTCGAAATGCTCCGCATCAAAACCAAAACAAACAAGTGGTTGTCAGGGCTTTCACTGCTGGCCCATCTGAAAAGAAGGCAAAGGGTGGGTATGCTGGAAACCTACCTAAGTGCAATAAGTGTAACTTTCACCACCTAGGTGCATGTGGAGACTCAATTTGCCAGAAGTGCAAACGTTTTGGCCATGCAACTAAGGACTGTCGAAAGCCCGACACTACTCCTAACACAGGAAACCATCGTGCGTGCTTCGAATGTGGTGTTACGGGGCATTTTCGCAAGGATTGTCCAAACTTGAAGCAAACTGGTGGAAATAACGCACGTGGTCGAGCTTTTGTGATTGGAGCTGGCGAAGCTCGACAGGACCCGAACATTGTTACGGGTACGTTCCTTGTAAATAATCTCTATGCATCAATCCTATTCGATACGGGTGCTGATAGGAGTTTTGTGTCTAGCGAATTTAGTCCATTGCTTGAAATTACTCCTACCCATTTGACTTCTAAATATACAATAGAGTTAGCTGATGGTAAGTTGATCGAAACCGACAAAATTATACAAGGATGCACTCTCAGTTTGGCGGATCACACGTTCAATATAGATTTGCTACCTGTAACCCTAGGGAGTTTCGACATTGTTATTGGCATGGATTGGTTATCGGAAAACCGAGCGGAAATCGTTTGTCGTGAGAAGGTCGTTCGCATTCCACTTCCGAGTGGGGAGACCATATCAATCAAGGAGAAAAATATGGTACGGTGTTACGGATCGTTTCATGTATGAAGGCTCGGAAGTACTTACGAAAGGGCTATCATGCAATCTTGGCGCACGTAGTGGAGAAGCGAACCGAAGAGAAAAGAATTGAGGATATACCCATCGTGCGAGACTATCCGGAAGTATTTCCGAGGACTTGCCGGGACTTCCACCGCAAAGACAGGTCGAATTTCGAATTGACCTGGTACCTGGAGCTGCTCCAGTAGCACGATCCCCATACCGACTAGCACCGTCGGAGATGCAAGAGTTGTCTAATCAATTACAAGAGTTGTTAGATAAAGGATTCATAAGGCCAAGTTTCTCACCCTGGGGAGCCCCAGTTTTATTTGTTAAGAAGAAAGATGGATCTTTTCGAATGTGCATCGATTACCGGGAGTTAAACAAACTCACCATTAAGAATCGGTACCCTCTCCCTCGAATTGACGACTTATTTGACCAACTTCAAGGATCTAGTTACTACTCGAAGATTGACTTACGTTCTGGATATCACCAATTACGAATTCAAGAGGAAGACATTCCCAAGACCGCATTTCGAACTCGTTATGGTCACTACGAGTTCATGGTTATGCCATTTGGGTTAACTAATGCACCAGCGGTATTCATGGACCTCATGAATAGAGTGTGCAAACCTTACTTGGATAAATTCGTGATCGTCTTCATCGATGACATCTTGATATATTCACGAACCAAGGATGAACACGAACAACATTTAAGGTTAATCTTGGAGCTACTCAAGAACGAGAAATTATACGCAAAATTCTCAAAATGCGACTTCTGGATCCGAGAAGTGCAATTTCTCGGGCATGTAGTTAACGAGAAGGGAATACATGTTGACCCATCCAAGATAGAGGCCATTAAGAACTGGGAAGCACCTAAGACCCCTACCGAGGTGCGGCAATTCCTAGGTTTGGCAGGCTATTACCGACGCTATATCGAAAATTTCTCCAAAATAGCCCAACCACTGACAACCCTGACTCAGAAAGACAAGAAGTTTGATTGGAGTGATAAGCAGGAAGCAGCGTTTCAGTTGTTGAAGCAGAAATTGTGTTGTGCGCCGATTCTGTCTCTACCAGAGGGAAATGATGGTTTTGTGGTGTACTGCGACGCATCACGACAAGGACTTGGCTGTGTCTTAATGCAACGCGACAAAGTCATTGCTTACGCGTCACGACAATTGAAAGTGCATGAGAAAAACTACACCACCCACGACCTCGAATTAGGAGCTGTTGTTTTTGCACTAAAGATTTGGCGACACTACCTGTATGGTACTAAATGTACTATATTCACCGATCACAAAAGCCTCCAGCACATCTTCAATCAGAAGGAACTAAACATGAGGCAACGCAGGTGGGTTGAGTTACTAAACGATTATGACTGTGAGATTCGTTATCACCCTGGAAAAGCGAATGTTGTAGCAGACGCTCTGAGCAGGAAAGAACGAACCAAGACTTTACGAGTGCGAGCGTTGGGAATGACGATTCATACGAGTCTAACTACTCAAATTCGTGATGCTCAGTCTGAGGCACTAAAGGAACTGAATTTGAAGGAAGAATTCCTTCGCGGCATGGATAAACAATTTGAGACCAAGTCCGATGGAGCTCGCTACTTCATGAATCGAATTTGGGTGCCAAATTTTGGAAACTTGAGGGATCTTGTGATGAATGAGGCACACAAATCCAGATACTCCATTCACCGGGTTCCGATAAGATGTATCAAGACCTGAAGGAGTTATACTGGTGGCCTAACATGAAGGCAGACATTGCCGCCTATGTTAGCAGGTGTCTCACGTGTTCAAAGGTTAAGGCAGAGTATCAGAAGCCATCCGGATTACTGCACCAACCAGAGATTCCACAATGGAAATGGGAGCAGATTTCCATGGATTTCGTCACAAAACTACCCAGGACATCCACCAGTTGTGATACGATTTGGGTAATTGTGGATCGACTGACAAAGTCTGCTCACTTCCTACCAATTAAAGAAACTGATAAAATGGAAAGGTTGACGAGGGTTTATCTCAAGGAGGTTGTTTCGAGACATGGAGTACCGATCTCCATTATCTCTGATCGAGACAGTCGATTTACCTCGAGATTTTGGCAATCCTTACAAAAGGCCTTGGGTACAAGGTTGGATATGAGTACCGCATACCACCCTCAAACGGATGGCCAGAGCGAACGGACCATTCAGACGTTAGAAGACATGCTTAGGGCTTGCGTGATAGACTTCGGAAACCGTTGGGATACTCATCTACCCCTAGCTGAGTTTTCTTACAATAATAGCTATCACACCAGTATCAAAGCCGCACCGTTTGAAGCACTATACGGAAGGAAGTGTCGGTCACCACTGTGTTGGACAGAGGTTGGCGATAGTCAACTCACTGGTCCCGAGATCATACGCGAGACCACGGAAAAGATCGCTCAAATTCAGAACCGACTCAAAGCCGCGCGTGACCGTCAGAAAAGCTATGCTGACGTGAGACGTAAACCGTTGGAATTTCAAGTGGGAGACAAGGTTCTACTTAAAGTCTCACCATGGAAAGGAGTCATTCGTTTTGGCAAACGTGGCAAGCTAAACCCTAGATACATTGGACCATTTGAAATCCTAGCCAGGATTGGTCCTGTAGCTTACAAGCTAAAACTTCCTCAAGAACTTAGTAGTGTTCATGACACTTTCCATGTGTCGAATCTGAAGAAGTGCTTGTCAGATGAAACTCTGGTTATACCACTCGATGAGGTCCAGATTGATGAACAACTTCATTTTATTGAAAAGCCTATGGAAATTCTAGAGAGAAGTAAAGAAGATGAAACGAATCCGTATTCCCATAGTGAAGGTCCGGTGGAATTCAAGAAGAGGACCTGAATTTACTTGGGAACGCGAAGATCAAATGAAGCTCAACTATCCCTACTTGTTTGAAACTCTGGCATCTGCAGACAACCCTAACTGAATTTCGGGACGAAATTCTTTCTAACATGGGGAGTATGTGACAACCGGCAATTTCAGGTCAATACCCGACCTTGACTTGGTTATAATTACCCCTATAATACTTGATTTTCAATTGAATTCCAATTATTGAAACCGTTTTATGCATTGCAAAATTTCACGCATTACATTTCATGCATCGGTGATTCGACGTAATTACCTTTTACACGCGATACAACCGGCACACATGAACATTGGTCATAATTCATATACATGTACTAATAAATTCATTTAGATGGTTCAAAGTATTTTAGATTCCAAACCAAATGCATTGGAAAAGCTTGACTTTATAAATACACCTAATCGCGTAAATTAATTTTACCCGGAACGAATCCTTTTAACGGATCTACTAACTACATGATGCATCATTAGCATACCATCAATATTTATATATATTTATAATATATGATATTATACAAGTACTTATACAATTCTAATGTATTTTAAAAAGTAAGGAGTAAAAATATTGAATATATATATATATATATAAATTACTATAATGCAACAAATACCACCCAAATACCCAATACTACATAAAATTGAAAAATCAACCATTTCCCACCCCCCATAACCGTCCCCTTACCCCCCTCCCCTCACTTTTATTTTAGTCTTCTTCCCTTGTCAAATCCTTACAAGACAAGTTGTCTTTTGTGAAGCTCAAGATTTGCCATTTTAGTGTTAAGGAAAAGGTTATGAACAAAGCTACATGATTCCTTTCCATATGTGTGAAGCTCCTTTCCCTATGGTTGACCAAGAGACAAAGTTAGGAGTTGTAGAGCTTACAAATATAAGCAACATTCACACACTTCATCCACACAAATCACCAACACACTCTTCTCCTTCTTTCTTCTCTCCAAATTCGGCCAAGACACCACCTCCACCATTTCATTTTATTTTCAACTCATTTTCCACAAATCTTGGGTGAGTCAAGTGCCATTATTGAAGATCAAGTGAGTTTTGAAGCTCCCAAACATCCTACAACATCTTCTTCACCTTTTCTTGTTGGGTTTTCTTAGTTCAAAGGATCAAACCTTTTTCCTTGCATTTCAAGACTACCATCTCTTCTCCTTGCTTGTTTAAGGTTAGCACCTTGTTTTTAATCTTCCATACATCACCATGATGTGTTCATGTTCACTACCTCATCCCAAAAGTGCTCTAACAAAGTTTAAAAAGTAACAAAACATGTAAAACACTTTCTGGCAGATTCATGTTCTGTGTTTTCAAGACCATAACTCGACCTAAACATGGTCAAATGAACCGATTCTTGAGCCTACCATTAACTTTAGGATGTCTAGTTTCTAACCCATCCAACCTTGAAATTTATAGATGAGTATAACCCTTCCAAAACGTACAAACAAATTAAAGTGCTGAACCTGAATTTTTGACAGAATAAATAGGGCAGAAAGAATGAGGCATAAGTTATGCTTAAGGTAATAAATTGAAGATTTTCCTTCTATGGTAACTTAGCTTAAGGTGTTAGGTTTAAAAGTAATATAGGCTCTATTTGTGAATGTAAGTTTTGACCTCTCAAAAAGGTAAATTCCATAGACATATACAGGAAAGTGCTGCACTGACATCTGTTGCTTCATGAACCATTTAAAGGCACTTAAACTTAGTTGTAGGATACAAGCTATCTTTTTGGAATCCTAAGACATAGACCTAGATATGATAAAAGTATCAGATTTTATAAAAATTCTTTGTACCATGAAAAGAGGATGACAACCAGACCCAAGAAATTCCCTTGATGCTGTCAAATACCTATATTTGATAAAGGTAAACTTTTAGAGATATTTGGTAAAAAAAAAGGGAAACCCATAAACATGGAAAGTATAATACCATTATACTTAATATAAAACACCCTCAATACATTATGTATCTTTAGGAAAATAAAGATGAAGACGAGAATCTAAATAAAACATTTACGACCCGACATGACTAATTAGTCAATTGGCATTTTCAAAGCTACCTTTGTGGATGAGTTATGCATGACCATCTAGGGTTAGTAATCATGACCTCATGAATATATTGTGATTTTGTTTAGGAGATTCCTAGACCAATCGTACATACAGACTATTGCTAGTATTCACGCGTGCAATTGAGGTGAGTTTCACGGCCCCGTTTTCACTTATTTTCCATTTGGGGGAGATTACATGCAAATTACTAATTTACTTGGACACATTTACTTGTCAATGATTTCACATGTTATATAAGTTGTTTACTTACCATATGAAGTCCCCTGTTATCGAACCGTCAGTTTATTTCCCAAAGCGAGGTAATCATGGATAGTACTATTGGGTTTGACTACCCCCACCGGGTTAATTACCCTAACCTTGACTGGAGGTCTAAACGGGTGCATTATTAGCCTGTACACACCCACGCTCATGGTAGGCATGGGTAGGGGCATTATTTCAATTCACAGTCAGTCTAGTTCGGTTGCGGTGCTTATATAATTTGTAGCATTGTATGTACAACAATCAAATCATGGAAAGTATTGTGGTCCTTTACGCTATTTACTATCACTTAAAACCTGTGAACTCACCAACATTATGTTGACATTTTTCATGCATGTTTTCTCAGGTAATTGAAAGATGCAACCAGTTAAGCTAGCATGGGTCATTTCATGTTTAGGACCCTTCATGCTGTTTTGGGACGTTCATTTTCATATATGTCATGTTTTGAAAACAATGTACCTTATTACTATTGCTTCCGCAAATTTAACTCTGAACAATGATGTACCTTAAACTTATTTTGAGACGTATGTTTTACAAAACCATGTAGTGGTCGATCAGTGACTATGAAACCATGACGTTCGCGCCCCGCGGGAAACCGCCGTGGTTTGGGGGTGTGACAGATTGGTATAAGAGCCATTGGTTATAGGGAATTAGGTTGCATTTAGTGAGCTAGTCATCAACCGTAGCTCAATGCATTACTTTAGTACATTTTGCATTAACTTAACTTATATAAATTGTACTTGTGTATTGCCTGTCACAGAGATGTCTTAAGCATCGATTCGATCTACATTTTTGATTCGGATGAGGAGTACGAGCCACGTTACGATCTCTTCCAAAGGATCCACGTCTGTCCCCCAACTCTGACTCCTCGTGCCCTGATTCAGTCGAGTGATGCCATTGAGGAGATCCCCACACCACCTGCTATCCCTGTACTGAACCAAACTCTCGAACCCACACCTGACGTGCCGGAGGCATTACCCTCGACTCGGTTCTCCGGACTACCTCCTCCTCCTTCCGGTACGTATGGTGGGCGTGTACAACCGAGATTTATGCGACCTCCAGAAGAGCTCGTCCCGGGAGTCGTACGTTCATCGGCCCACAACTGCTGATGGTCGTCCCACGGACCATGTCCCATATCTTTGTTGAGCCATTCGGGGGCCTGCCCCTATGACTACTGATCCCCGATCAGCCGACCCCACTCCCGAGACCACAGATCCCACTCCCCAGCCCGTGACACCGAGGTAGTTGACCTAGACTCGGAGTCCATGACCAGCTTCCCAGCCAGCCGATACGGACCCGGTCGACTCGACCGGCCGACTTGACCCGGCCGACTCTGACCGGCCGACTCTGACCCGGCCGACTCTGATTCGGGCGACATCGACCCGATCTACCTAGAGTCCTCCGAGGCCATTCCCTCACCTAGTTACCATGCCTCACCCTACTGATCCAGTTACCCAGCCCATTGACCCGGTTCCTCAGTCCTCTGATCCGACTCCACAAGCAGACCTCGATCCCCTCCACCTCGCCCCTAAGCCTACTGATCCCTCCCCGGTAGCTGCTGGCCCCGAGCCGGTGACTACAGACGCCCACCGTATCCTTGGTCCGGGTGTACCACCCCCCTCTCGCCGTCGCTATCGAACTCGCCCCGGGGGTGCACTTTTTGCACATACTCCTAGGAAGAGGGTTCATGTTCCTATCCGTCCTGCCACACCCATTCGAGACTGTATTGCTGAGCCCGAGCCTGCGCCCAAAAGGCGTAGACTCGACATCTGTCGGTGGGGGTGGATGCCTAGCCGACTGAACGAGTGGAGAGACATCGAGGGTATTCCCTCCACTTTCGAGGAAGGCGAGTCGTCACGTACCCCGCACCAGATTCCCCTCACTCAGGAGCCCATGGAGCTCACCGTGCCTCTTCTCGTGGCACGATCCGTGAGGCATGACCAGCAACTTCATGAGCTATGTACTGAACTTACGGAAGTTCAGGAGACTTTTGACAGGGAGGACGTGGGACCCGATTACTAGCAATCGAGGAGGATAGATACCTCGATGACCAGGCGTTACATACAATGCATGATCGACTTACCAGGGTAGAGGAGGACATTTCAACCATGACGCAAAGAGTGGAGGCGGCAGAGCAAAGATGTACCCTAGCAGATCAGCGGGCAGCTGTGGCTGAGGAAAGAGTGAGGGTGATGGAAGAGCGCCTCAAGTCCACTAAGGCATTAGCAGCCGTGTGCATGCTCATGGCCATGGCGGCGGTGCAGACAGGAGCATTCACACATTTATCCCGTTGATTGCCTGTCGTGAGCGGGCTGTGCTCACGTAATATTGAATATTAACTTGTTGCATGAGTATGTACTCTGGAAATACTTTGTAATTCGTACAAATTATTATCAAGTTATGTTATCTTTTAAATATTGCGTGGTTGCTTGGTTGATATGATTGTTTACTTTCGGTGCACATGTGTTTGGCATTATTACATATTGTCTTATCTTGCTTATCATTATGATTTGAAGAAACATGCCACCACGAAGGAGAAACGTCAGAACCAATGTGGGAAGCGGTACTCCCATGACAGCAGAAGCTATAGAACAGCTTGTGGCGCAACGAGTGGCGGATGCAATCGCACATCACGAGGCGAATCGTAGCGCCGGAGGATCTGAAGTAAATGGAGGCAATGCTAGTGGCGCAGGAGGTATTATAATGTCTGGCATAGCTAAAGACCTGCAATACACAGGTCATTACTAATGTTTAATTATTACTAATATGATTAAACCTACAACACAGGATCTGATACAAACCAAAGATTGCTCCTACAAGACGTTTCTAAATTGTAAACCGTTTAACTTTCGCGGTAATGAAGGAGCTGTTGGTTTGGTCCGCTGGATAGAAAGGATGGAGTCCGTTCAGCGAATCAGTAACTGTGCCGAGGAGAATAAGACGAAATTCGCCACTTGTACATTTGAAGGTCAAGCTCTCACTTGGTGGAATGCTCATGCCCAAACTTTGGGAATTGACACTGCCTATCAAATCACTTGGGATGAGTTGAAACAGATGCTGACTGATGAATATTGCCCCCGAAATGAATTGCAAAAACTTGAGGTTGAATTCTGGAACCACACTATGAAGGGTGCAGAAGTTACAAGCTACTTAAGGGTGCAGTGTTTTAAATTAAATGAATGATTTTTGATAAATTATTTCCGCTGCTTAAGTTTGTATAATTATAATGTTTAATGTTTTAACTGCTGTGATTGACCAATTGTGAGGTCTTCGGGAACGGGGCCTTACAAAAATACTATTATTTAAACATGTTCAAGTACAAAGGTTAATAAAATTGTAAAACAATTTGTTTCATATGTCGTAATTAAAAATGGAAATTTTTTTAAAATTTATTTATTTTTTAGGTAACTAAGACTTAATTTTAAATAGTATTTTCATGTAGAAAAGTTGAATTTTTTCACTATAATTTTGTTTTAATTTCACATAAAAAAATAGGCACATTTGTTTTTTATCTTTTAAAAATATATATTTTTAAAAATGTTTTTAAGGAGCTTAAAATATGTAATAAGACAACTAATTTTTTAATTAAAAATGTTTAATAAATATCATGATGAAACAAAAATAGTTAATGGTTTAACTTTTTATTTTTCGAACTATAAACATAATCCTCAATTATTGAGGGCATGTATGTTGTAATAGACTCTAAACAATAATTAAGGGAGAACGAGTCACACCTTATCGTGAGATATTTGGAACCGACTCGCTAAAAACTATAATTAAGCTGAGCTTTAACAAGCTCGAACTCATTTTACGACGCATTTAATAAATGGTTTTGGGCCCGAGCTTCTTATGTCGAGAACGAACCGCTCGCAATATGTATTAGGCTCTGAACAACAATTAAGGAGAACGAGTCACACCTTATCGTGAGATACTGGGAACCGACTCGCTAAAAACTATAATTAAGTTGAGCTTAAACAAGCTCGAACTCATTTTGCGACTCATTTAATAAATGGTTTTGAGCCGAGCTTCATATGTCGAGAATGAGCCACTTGCAAGACGAAACTAGCGTTCTATGTATATGATGTTAATTTTATATTTTATGTATATACTTATTATGATTATTACTATATATAAATTTATGTTTAAAACAGTTATATAATATATATCGTTATTTTAAAAAAGTTACATAAACCATTTAATTTCTAAAAATGATCTTTTCTATGTAAGAACACGTATTCTATAAAGAGACGCTAAAAAAATACTTGTGACGGATGCTAAACGTTATTGAAAAGGTTTTAAAAAAAATCTTTATAATAAGAACTATAAAATATTTTTTAAAATCATGACAGATGCTAAATTAATTTTTATTTTATTAAAACTTTATCTTTTTAACTTTACTTAAATAGCATTATTAAAAATGAAAATAATTCTTCGAGTCATATTATAAAGAAAAAAATTTAACTTTCCACTAAAAACCTATTTTGTTAAATAATGTTGAAATAACTCATTTTGTTAAATTATTTTTCTATCAACACTACATTGAAAAAAAACTCAATACAAAGAAATCCTAAAATAGATTAGAAGTTATAGTTGACTATTTTTCCACTCAAGAACAAATTGACTTTATCCCTGTCAAACATGTAATATAATGAGATTTAATTGAAACAATTAATTAAAAGTTTAACTCGTTCTATACAAATAAGAGAAACCTCATACGTGTTTTTTATTCTAAAATAATTTTAGATATTTAATCAAATCAATGGTCTCAAATATTCAATTCAAGGTTTTGATTTCCCAAATCACCATATTAATTTTTAAATGGAAAGATAAACCATTTCATATCATTTTATAAGCATTACTTGGTTTCAATTTTCCTCAAATCACGTTATGTTTCATGTTCAACTTACTGATCATTTTACGCTTTATTGATCTATATTATATCATTCACACTCCAAGTTTTAAATCAAAACAACTCTTCTACAAAGTTTCAATTCAATGTTCATATATATAAATCTTGATTGCAACAGTAGTAGTGGTTCGTATGATTCAAAAATTTCAATTTTAATTTCAAAATAAATTTTAGTATTTTGGTTTTTACATCAATTTGTCGAATTGTGTTTTTGTTTATAAAAACATGAAATCTTGATTTAGTTTTAACTGATGTAAAACATGAAACAAATTTATGTTTTTGGTCAACAAAAAGAGAAAATTACATAAATGCTCATTGTGGTTTAATCAAATTGCATGTTTGTAAAGATAGTCCAAACTTTTATGTAATTATTGCATTTTGGCCCCTGGCACCGATTAAGCTGTATGTTTGTATTATCTTGAGTTACAAGTAGACATGAATTATAATTATTAATATTAGACAATGATGGTAAAATTACAAACAAAACATCAAATTTTGTATACAAAGAAGTTTTCGGATGTTTATGAATGTTCTTATGTCCATATAATTTGTTTATTACCTAAAGTTTTATATATAATTTTATTTCATTTCATATTATACATGTTAGGACCGATTAGGTACGGAATACTAACTGATTCTGTGTAAGGCCCCGTTCCCGGACGCTTACAGCTGGGTTCTCATCGCACATAAAACATATAATTACATTTGTGTTTCATAAATTGCAGCGGAAAACTAAAACAACTTTCATTTCCATGTAAATGCTTTTGCAAATTAATACAACATTCATTACAAAATAGCTTGTTTGCATTACAATGCAAAAACATTAATCAAAAGAATGCCATCCCCAAAAGAGTGAGTAGTCGCCCGTGCCATCCTCAGCAAACATTACTGCCAACTGGAAACACATCAAAGTCAGCGTTGCTGAGTGAGTTCTAGTTTTATGAATAAAACATACTTTACTTTCACATAAAACCGTTCGTTACTTTTACATGATCACACATCGTACGTACACATAGATAATATCATTATTATCTTCTTCATTCGTTCATTCGTTCTTTCATTACTTTACTTGCGCATCGGATATCATCCATACCAATACCATGTGCTACACCCCGGTTAATCGTAGCTACCGGGCCGAATTCAACAAATGAACAGCTAAACGTATGCCACGGTACTAGGAGTAGCCATCTTATGCCACAGTACTAGGGGTGAGCGGTAGAGGTTCTACATTAAGGGCCAATCACAAAGAAGGACCCGTCATCCGATGCGTGCAAGACGTTTCATTCGTTCATTAATACATGCATTCATTCATCATGTTCCTATTTCTTTATCTTTCACTTTACGTTACATAATACTTCATTCATCATAAT
Organism: Flaveria trinervia; assembly: GCA_025506515.1. Classification (NCBI taxonomy): domain Eukaryota; kingdom Viridiplantae; phylum Streptophyta; class Magnoliopsida; order Asterales; family Asteraceae; genus Flaveria; species Flaveria trinervia. The sequence goes on along the minus strand of CM046454.1, from coordinate 22,271,009 downwards.
AGGTAAAGCCATAGGAAAGATATTAAACATCATGTTAAGGAACATTAACATGCATCAACATCACATCGTACAGGGCAACATCATACATACATAACATACAACATCATTATCCTCATCACGCCCAACATGCTTCTAAGACCTCGATCGTCATCTTACAAACTCTTATGGGAACCTTTACGTCAAAACTTACATCTGCACTTTCCCCGAAAGTCAGAAGTCAATCTACACCTTCCTCGGGTTCAACAGCCCTATTCGGGCGTATGGACACCCTTCAGTCGCATGGCTCCATGCGACTGAACATCATGCGAATGAACTAATGCGGATGAACACCTATGCGAATGAACATCCGGTCGTGCGAATGGGCAATGCGGATGAACACCTATGCGACTGGACCTTCAGTCATGCGAATGGACCTTCAGTCGTGCGAATGGACCTTCAGTCGCATGACCCCCATGCGACTGGCCCTTCAATCGTGCGAATGAACCCCAATCGTGTGAATGGACCCCAATCGCACCCTAATCGGCCGTATGGCTTCCATTCGGCCTCCAGTCGGTCGCCTAGCTCTAACTGATGCAGAATGCAGTTCATCCCGACTGCAGCCGAGGGTTTTCGGCCTCCAAACTCATCTAAACCCATTTTAAGCCTAAATCGACCATCCTAAACCTTAGGGATGCATACCATAACATTATTCAAGCACAACCAAGCAAGAAATCAAGCCCCAAACGGGTCCTACACATACATACACGCATACATACGGGTTTTCACCCAAAAATGCGAAAAAGGGTTTTCAGATGTGTTCCAGCCCCAAAATCATTCAAAAACATGTAAAAGAGGGGTCCTAGAACTCACCAACGAGCACAACGACAAGAGCTTCGATTTGGCTTGCTTCACGATGATTTTGGCGACCCGAACCGACTCGAACCAACACTTTTCTCTTTTTCTCTCTTCTCCTCTTTAAGAACCTGAAATGTGGGGTGTGTGGGGAGAGTGGGCTGCCCTCTCCCTACTAATATCACCACATTTCCCAACTTTTCTTCGTTGGCGAGTTTGGTCCCTCAACTTTGGACTTTATTTTCTTTCTTTCTTCACCGGCTTCAAAATAATAAATATTCGGGTGTTACAAGTCCACCCCCCTTAAATAGGTTTCGTCCCCGAAACCTGTTATTCGTCGAACAAACGTGGGTAATGCTGTCTCATTTCTTCCTCAGTCTCCCACGTTGACTCGGATCCCTTCCTGTGCTTCCACTGTACACGCACAAGAGGAACCACTTTATTCCTTACCTTTTCTCCTTTCGGTCGATGATTGCCACTGGTTGCTCCACATAATTGAGCCGTTCATCTACTTCGATATCTTCCAATGGGACAACCATATCTTCATCTGCTAAGCACTTCCTTAGATGAGATACATGGAATGTCGGGTGAATTCCATTTAACTCATCGGTAACTCCAGTCTATAGGCCACCTCTCCCACTCGAGCAATGATTCGGAAAGGGCCTATATACCTTGGGCTCAACTTGCCCCACTTTCTGAATCGGATAATACCCTTCCAAGGTGAGACCTTCAACATAACCCGGTTACCCACCTAGAACTCAATTGGCCTACGTCGCTTATCGGCATACGACTTCTGTCTATCTTTGGCTGCCTTCATGAAGGCTTTAATCTTTTCAAGCTTCTCTGTCGTAGCCTCGATTACCTCGACGCTCCCAATTCCTTCTGACCAATATCACCCCAACAAACGGGTGTTCTGCATCTCCTACCGTATAGCATCTCATATGGTGGCATACCAATGCTGCCATGATAGCTGTTGTTGTATGAAAACTCGGCTAACGGTAAGTGGTCTTCCCAACTCCCACCAAAATCGATCACACATGCCCGCAGCATGTCTTCCAATGTCTGAATGGTTCTTTCTGACTGACCATCGGTTCGGGGATGATAAGCCGTGCTAATATGTAACCTCGTCCCCATAGCGTCGTGGAATTTCTTCCAAAACTTAGATGTAAACCGAGTGTCACGATCAGACAGAATAGACACTGGCACACCATGACGAGCTACAATTTCCTTGATGAACAGATCAGCCAACCTCTCAGATGAATACGTCTCGCGGATATGGCATCATACCCTTTCGGAGTACGTGGCAGCTTCATAATGAAGTCCATGGTGATGTGCTCCCACTTCCATTCCGGTATATCCAAAGGTTGGATCTTCCCATACGGCTTTTGATGCTCTGCCTTCACTTGTAAGCAAGTAAGGCACTTACTCACATACTCCACGACGTCACGCTTCATACCCGGCCACCAATAATCTTTCTTCGTGTCATGGTACATTTCGTGGCACCAGGATGAATGGAGTATCGAGTCTTGTGGGCTTCATCCATTATCTTCACCCGTAGATCCCCAAAACGAGGAATCCACACACGACCGAATCGAGTTCTAACACCGAGTGTGTTTTCACCCAATTCCCCAACCAGACCTCTCATTCTTTCCGAGTTAAGGTGATCTTCTTTCAATTCCTCATCTTGAAACTCCTTAACTTGCTTCATCACATCGGAGGTCATGATTAATTGATAAGCTTTCACCCGAATCGGTTCGAGCCTTTCCTTTCGGCTAAGGGCATCCGCCACCACATTAGCTTTGCCTGGATGGTAATGGATCTCGCAATCATAATCCTTTATAAGTTCCAACCATCGCATCTGCCTCATGTTCAGATCCTTTTGCTCGAAGAAGTACTTCAGACTCTTGTGGTCAGTGAATATGGTGCACTTCGTCCCATAAAGGTAGTGCCTCCAAATCTTTAACGCAAAGACCACGACTGCTAGCTCCAAGTCATGAGTGGGATAATTAACCTCATGAACTTTCAACTGCCGGGATGCGTAGGCTATAACCTTCCCTCTCTGCATTAACACACACCCCAACCCTGAGTAGGAAGCATCAGAATAGACCACCAGATCTTCGCTTCCATCGGGTAATGACAGAACAGGAGCTTGAGTCAGTCTTGCCTTCAGCTCTTCGAACGCCTTCTCTTGAGCTTGACCCCATACAAATTTCACATCCATTCGGGTCAACTTAGTTAGTGGAGAAGCAATCTTAGAGAAGTCTTGGATGAATCTTCTATAGTAGCCCGCCAAACCCAAGAAACTACGGATCTCGGATGGCGTCTTTAGTGACCTCCATTGCATAACCGCCTCCACCTTCGCCGGGTCAACCATAATCCCGTCAGGATTCACCACATGACCCAAAAACTAAACTTCGCGCAACCAAAACGCGCACTTGGAGAATTTAGCATACAATTTCTCCCTTCTCAACGTCTCTAGAACCTCTCGAATGTGACCGGCATGCTCAATCTTGCTCTTCGAATAAATCAGGATATCATCAATAAACACAATCACTGATTTATCCAACATAGGCCGACACACACGGTTCATCAGATCCATAAAAGCAGCTGGCGCGTGGTCAAACCAAAGGACATGACAAGAACTCATAATGACCATAGCGCGTGCGAAAAGCTAGTTTAGGGATATCTTGTTCCTTTACCTTCAACTGATGATAGCCAAACCGAAGATCTATTCTTGAAAACCAACTAGCACCCTGAAGCTGATCGAACAAATCATCTATTCTCGGTAAGGGGTATCGGTTCTTCACTGTCAACTTGTTCAGTTCGCGGTAGTCAATGCACATCCTCATACTACCATCCTTCTTCTTTACAAATAGGACCGGAGCACCCCAAGGAGAGATACTCGGTCTAATGAACCCCTTATCAAGCAACTCTTGCAACTGTTCCATCAACTCTTTCATCTCCGTCGGAGCCAACCGATACAGTGCTTTGGCAACAGGTTGGGCACCCGGTATTAGATCAATCTGAAATTCAATCTCTCTGTCAGGTGGTACCCCTGGTAAATCTTCTGGGAATACGTCTGGAAAGTCACACACAACCGGTACATTAGACAGTTGTGGTGTTAGTGCATCTACATCCTTTACATAAGCCAAGTAGGCGCTACATCCACGCCTCATACACTTTCCCGCCACCGCCATTGAGATCACCTTCGGGATCGTAGTAACCCGATACCATAAACCGTTACCAAACTTCCATCAGGCGCTGTCAACCGAATCATCTTCTTGTGACACACAATGTTCGCCTCGAAGTCCGCCAACCAATCCATCCCAAGAACCAAATCAAAACCACCCAAGGTCATCACGAACAGTCTAACAGGAAACTTGTGACCTTCTAACTCCACCTCACAGTTTTCTATCATCTCCGAAATCCTGGTAGACTTACCTATGGCAGTTTCTACATCAAAGGGCGCATCAACACGCTTACTACTAACAGGCAACTTAGCACAGAAAGCAGCAGAAATAAAACTCTTACTGGCACCAGAATCAAATAACACAGAAGCTAAGGTCTGGTTCACTAGAAACGTACCGGACACAACGTCAGGGTCCGTCCTAGCCTCCTCCTGTGTGATGGTGAACGCTCTGGCGCTCGCCCTCGGCCCATCACTTCCCGTCTTCTTCACCCCTGAACCCTCAGTCCTCGACTTCTTACAATCTCTGCTCATATGACCAGTTTCCCCACAGTTAAAACATTTGCCCGATAGGCAATCCTTCGCCATATGCCCTATCTTCTCACACTTGAAGCACAAGTTTGACCCAAACCTACATTCCCCGCCGTGCTCCCTTCCACACTTGCCACACCTTTTCGACCCCGCACTTGATGTGACCACGCGGCGTTCATCCACCCGTGCCTTTTTGTTACCCATCGAGGCATCACCCCGACCAAACCGTTTCCTGTTCCAGTTCCGATCACCACCACCCTTCTTACTTGCTTCAGTCACCACCACCTCCCGCTCGTCATACAGCCTCCCTGCCAAATCAACCGCCGACCTAAACGTGCTTGGCCGGGCGGCGATCATATGCCGGCGAACATCCACCGGTAAACCCTGAATGTACCTCTTGATTTTCCGAGACAGGGGCGTCACCTTATCAGGCACAAGCCGTGCCATTTCATTAAACTTGGTGGTATACTGCTAGTGTGTCATGGTTCCAGCCTCCAACTGCAGAAACTCCCTTTCCAACTTATCCATTTCCCGATGAGGACAAAATTCCTCAATCACCAACCTTCTCAACCTCAGGCCATTTCATTTTCCCAATGGCCCTACTACCCTCAGCTTGGACAATGTGTCCCACCAGCACAGAGCTGAATCCACAAAAGAGTGGGTAGCAAACTTCACCTTTTGGTCCTCTCGGCACTCGCTGATATCGAGAACAACTTCCATTTCCCTCACCCACCGTTGAGCGGCTGCAGCGGTGCCGTTTCCATCAAAAGTAGGGGGCTTGCATCTCATAAAAGCCCCATAATTACATCCTCGTGCCGTCTCCGGCGCAGGCTCTTCTTCTTCCTCTTCATCATCAGATAGAACCGTTTCCGGCTCTAGTTGTTCCCGTTCTCCAGAGGATCTGTTTCTTTCTTTTCTTTCCCCTTCTCGTACAGCCTTAATAACTTCAGTCACCACAGACGATAAAATTGTCTGCATGACCTGATGGACTTCTTCTACAACAGCCTCCTTTACTGAGGCTCTCAATTGGCGCTTTCGTCGCCACCCTCCGGATGAGGGGTCTCTGGTTCTTCATGAACCACCCTCTCAACTCTGGGTCTCCTCTCTTGGGTCGCGGTTCAGCACCGTGACCTCCACCCCTAGAAGCTTTCGAAGATCTACCTCCGGCCATCACACGCACACTGAAAGATTCAAACACCAACACAGTCATTCAAAAGAACAGCTCAGTTTATGTCAAGTATAGTAAGTCCCTAATTACAGTGGCCAGTTGTGATTAGCCACTTACTTTACTCTTCATACCCCAAGTATTACTGTCCTGACTACATCAGTATTTAAATCTACATACAACACATAACACATACCATGCGCACATAAAACCGGTTAACTTTACGAAAATACTGATGGCACGCAGCTACTCAGTTTGGCATCCCAATCCCCTTCCGTCCCATTCTCAGTTTAAGATTAGGTTTATTTTGAAAATTACCCATTTCACTTAAACTTTGGCTCTGATACCAACTTGTAAGGCCTCGTTCCCGGGACGCTTACAGCTGGGTTCTCATCGCACATAAAACATATAATTACATTTGTGTTTCATAAATCGCAGCGGAAAACTAAAACAATCTTTCATTTCCATGTAAATGCTTTTGCAAATTAATACAACATTCATTACAAAATAGCTTGTTTGCATTACAATGCAAAAACATTAATCAAAAGAATGCCATCCCCAAAAGAGCTGAGTAGTCGCCCGTGCCATCCTCAGCAAACATTGCCTGCCAACTGGAAACACATCAAAGTCAGCGTTGCTGAGTGAGTTCTAGTTTTATAAATAAAACATACTTTACTTTCACATAAAACCATTCATACTTTTACATGATCACACATCGTACGTACACATAGATAATATCATTATTATCTTCTTAATTCGTTCATTCGTTCTTCATTACTTTACTTGCGCATCGGACATCATCCATACCAATACCATGTGCTACACCCCGGTTAGTCGTAGCTACCGGGCCAAAGTCAACAAATGAACAGCTAAACGTATGCCACGGTACTAGGAGTAACCATCAGTCTTAGCTAGTGGGCCGAAGTCAACAAATGAACAGCTAAACGTATGCCACAGTACTAGGGGTGAGCGGTAGAGGTTCTACATTTAGGGCCAATCACAAAGAAGGACCCGTCATCCGATGCGTGCAAGACGTTTCATTCGTTCATTAATACATGCATTCATTCATCATGTTCCTATTTCTTTATCTTTCACTTTACGTTACATAATACTTCGTTCATTCATCATAATAGGTAAAGCCATAGGAAAGATATTAAACATCATGTTAAGGAACATTAACATGCATCAACATCACATCGTACAGGGCAACATCATACATACATAACATACAACATCATTATCCTCATCATGCCCAACATGCTTTCTAAGACCTCGATCGTCATCTTACAAACTCTTATGGGAACCTTTACGTTAAAACTTACATCTGCACTTTCCCCCGAAAGTAAGAAGTCAATCTACACCTTCCTCGGGTTCAACAACCCTATTCGGGTGTATGGACACCCTTCAGTCGCATGGCCTCCATGCGACTGAACATCATGCGAATGAACTAATGCGGATGAACACCTATGCGAATGAACATCCGGTCGTGCGAATGGGCAATGCGGATGAACACCTATGCGACTGGACCTTCAGTCGTGCGAATGGACCTTTAGTCGTGCGAATGGACCTTCAGTCGCATGACCCCCATGCGACTGGCCCTTCAATCGTGCGAATGAACCCCAATCATGTGAATGGACCCCAATCGCACCCTAATCGGCCGTATGGCTTCCATTCGGCCTCCAGTCGGTCGCCTAGCTCTAACTGATGCAGGGTGCAGTTCATCCCGACTGCAGCCGAGGGTTTTCGGCCTCCAAACTCATCTAAACCCATTTTAAGCCTAAATCAACCATCCTAAACATTAGGGATGCATACCATAACATTATTCAAGCACAACCAAGCAAGAAATCAAGCCCCAAACGGGTCCTACACATACATACACGCATACATACGGGTTTTCACCCAAAAACACGAAAAAGGGTTTTCAGATGTGTTCCAGCCCCAAAATCATTCAAAAACATGTAAAAGAGGGGTCCTAGAACTCACCTAAACGAGCACAACGACAAGAGCTTCGATTTGGCTTGCTTCATGATGAGTTTGGCGACCCGAACCGACTCGAACCAACACTTTTCCTCTTTTTCTCTCTTCTCCTCTCTAAGAACCTGAAATGTGGGGTGTGTGGGGAGAATGGGCTGCCCTCTCCCTACTAATATCACCACATTTCCCAACTTTTCTTCGTTGGCGAGTTTGGTCCCTCGACTTTTGGACTTTATTTTCTTTCTTTCTTCACCGGCTTCAAAATAATAAATATTCAGGTGTTACATTCTGCGCGTATACCAACTCAAATAGTGCGGCATCCTATTTGATTGGCGATCCAATCTGGGAGAACACAGTTAAGATCAATCTAATGATTAATGAAACATTATGAATGATTAGAACACGATCAACTGTGATCTATGAACTTGGAACAGGTTTTCTTGAGTCTCTGGACGGCTAGGGTACGATTATGTGCGTAGGTATTCGAATTGTGACGTTTTTCCATGAATTAGGTGGTATTTATAAGTTAGGGTTTTTCATTCGTACGACTGAACCATTAGCATGGTTAAGTTGTGCGACTGAAGCATGCGATTGATCCATCTGCACGACTGAAGGTCAGTTGTGCGACTAAGTCAATCTTATGTCTCAATCGTGTTACTCATCCAGTCTCCTAGTTCAGTCGTGCGACTGGTCCATTAGCATGAAGTATTCATGCGTATGTCCATTAGCATGGTCCATTCGCATGAGAACTTCACACGATTAAGTTTGAACATGTTTCTCAATCATTATTGACTAAGAATTATGTAAACAACCACAGACCTATATAGTTGGTTCAATATGCGTTATCACACAATAAACAATGAAATATTAAACATTATATGCATCAACCATACATTGCATTTCATTCACACCCATTCAATTACATATATGTAAGATATGAAAGACATTTTACATTAAGCTCCTAAACTAGGTACACATGTATCTACAATACACTATATAGACTTATAAGCATTGATAAATAAAAACTACAAATATTAGATATAGATGAGTTTAAAAAGTTAAACATAAAAATCGATATACAAAATATTAATAATAATTTTATGACTTACGAATAATTTTAGTCAAAATCAATTTTTAATGATTGAACTCGTGTATTACACGAGTCTTTAGTCTAGTAAGTTAATAAGTAAGTTCATACTAACTTATTAACCCATTGAAAAAGTAAATAAGTTAATAAGTTGTTTGAGAAACAATTTCAAACACGCCCTTAGCAATTATACCTGCATATTCTGTGTCACGTCAAAACATACAAAAAGCTAACGTTCTTGAGAATTCTAAATTTATGTAAAGAACTTAAATCTTTATCCAAAACCATACGTTTGGTGTGGTGTTAAAACACAAATAAATAATATCCTCAAAACTTTGTATAAAAAAACTAAAAGTATTACATAAACTCAACAGTACGAATGTATTAATAATACTTAAAACTTATACAAAAAACAAATGTGATAAAATGTTTAAATCAAAAGATTGGTAAAATAATCGTGCGAGTGTGAACATTCAAACTATATTATAAAAATTCTCTAAAAGATCAAAGGTCATCAATTTTAATTAAAATAAAAAGGTAATTTTCTGATCTCAGTTTTCATCCTTTGGTTTTGTAAATTGTAATTATATAAATATCAACCTTTAGTTTATATTTATACTGGCTTGAGTTTTACAAACTGTTTCTATTTTCATACTTTTAACTAATGGTATTAATATTTTCTGTTAAATGAGTGCTAAAGGAGTGTTAAATGATCAAAATACCTTTTATTGTTATTTTTGATTTTACAAAAGCAATAAACACTACATACCCAACCCAAACCCTCTGTACATCATATACATATCCTTATAATCATCATACCATCACCTAAACTAACGATCGCCGGCTGAATCAACACCCATTGTCACCGTTTGAACCAAAACCCAAAACCCAACTCTCTTCCATCACTTCTTCTACAATAACCAAAATCTATGTTTCAAGTATTCAATTTCTATCAACCCCTACACTTCACCAAACAGTTCATGTAACATCCGTCTATTTTCAAAATCATAAACTCAATTCAAACCTATTTTAAACATTCATTATTAAATTATTTTAATAATTTTAATGGATCAAATGCATTAAATGGGCAATTATATTGTGAATTATTCATTAATCATCAAAATAACTTGTAATAATTTATGGATTTATAAATAATTTTTTTCATAAAGTTATAAAGTTTTATTAATCATTTTACAACAAATAACTAAATGAAAAAGACTTATTAAAACTTATAAACTTATAAAATGAATTTTAATAAACTTATAAAGTTTATTAGTAATTATGAATTTTATATATTGAAAATAAATAATCAAATTATAAAGTTTACAAGTTTTATAAAAGTTTAAAGATTAACAAATAAATAATTCGATTGATTATTCAAATTGGTTTTATAAAGTCTATAAAGATTTAATAAAAAAATTTATTCAATTAAATTTAGAGTTTAAACTGTAATTATTATTTTATTTATTTAAAGTATTTATTTTAAATTTTAATCATAACCCCTTTTGAAAGACTTGTAACTCATCATTAACACCATTCGTAACCCCTTCTAACCTCAACTATAAAAGCAAGCTTTAGGCCTCACTTTTTACTTGCTCATTCTTCAAAATCTCACTCACATATCTTCTTTCACCCATTTTTTTATCAATTTCAAGAATTTTATTTTACAAATAAGTTCAAAAAGTTTCTAATACTAAGGTAACCTTATATTCTTTTAATATTATGTATTCTATATTGTTTAATCATCCTAACATCTAATTGTTCTCATGACTTTATATTCTTACTTTTATTCTTTCTTCTACTAAATTTCTTTTAATTTCAGTCATTATCATTTAATCATTAAACTTCCAACATTCACTAACCTTATAACAATCACTAACATTCTTAAGTTAAGCTAAGAACACAATAATGTAAACAAAGAATCCCGTTTGCATATGGACAACTATGCCGCTACATTCGGTTATTCCACAAGATTATTTCTTTAATTGATGGCTATGCCGAAGTGTTGGAATATTTTTTTCTATAACTCAAATGAAGTCTAATATATCATATATCGACATAATAACTTTGTTCTAACCCTTTTCATGATTTAACAATTGTAAAAGTGCATATAAGTGTGTTACTATAATTTTGGCAGAATATAGTCTGATTTCAACTGACGATAACTTGGTCATAACTAACTAAATTTGAGTGAAATTAGATTCAAATATTTATTTCATTGAATTACCTTTTTAACGATAGTTTATACACCTTCAAACTCAATCAGACGACTCACCAATAGCCTTCACAAGATAAGTGCGTATTTCAGCACCTTCTGTCTTGTGCTGCTGTTTTAACCTATTTACAGATCTTTTCATAAAATGTTTCTGAACAAAAGTTGTCCGGGAGACTTTGAACTAGTCAAATGTAAATTTTTATAATTTTATAAAACTGTTTGCTATTTTAAAAAATTATTTAAACATATATCAAACATTCTGTCTAGAATCTAAAATTGGTGCAATAATCTTTTTTCAATCTACGTTTCACTTTTTGGCATTCTCTAAACATCCTAACTTATTGTAATGAATTCCGACCTCAATTTATTGTTCTTTTTATCCTTTACGACATCACCTTTGACTCTTGGCATCCAAGTTTTTTATCTACTCTATAATCATCATTATACAATGTGAGTTTCCCATGTGAGTTTTCCATGTCCCTTTTTACTTTATTTCACACCTTTTGGGGTGAAACATGTTAACCTTATAAAATTACATTTGTAAACATCTTGATACTTGTAAGTACACATGCAATTCATCTTTACTTTTTGTGATGGTTATTGTATTATTGTGAGTTTTATATGAGATAAATTATATGTTGACAATCATTAACTATTGCTAGCCTGGCGACGTCATAGATCTATGGGCCTGACAAGCCTATTTGGTGCAAAAGCCGATTTTATTGCCGGCTCCTGATGACGTATGACTTGTTCATCGTGGGAACCATATAAACTTAACTAATAGTTATAAACTTGTAATCTTAATCTTGGTCAAGGTTTGATTGTAGCTATATGTGTTCTATAAACTTACATAATTCATAACCATTGACATGAATTGCTTCTTGTAAATCTTATATATATATATATATTATATATATATATATATATATATGTGTGTGTGTGTGTGTGTGCGTGTGTGTGTGTGTGTGTTTAACCCATGGAAACTCACCAACTTTCAAAGTTGACCCTTTATTTTTAACATGTTTCAGGTTTGCTACTTAAGAAATACATCTTGCACATATAGGACTTGGACTTAGTTTAATTAAATTTTTATTTGTTGTTGAAAATCTTTGTTGTATTGTGATGACTTAATTGTCTAGTTTTATTCAATGAAAAATGGCATTTAATATTATTTTAACTTATTAAATTCCGTGAGCTATGAACAATCGTTATACTTTCGTCCGTCTCGATGATTCCGCCGTCGATCGGGGTGTGATAGTTCATCTTCATTCTTATCATTCTCCATCTGGGTTTCTATCGACTACCTCAAATGATCCCACTTCACAGTGCTTGATTTACCATAAACCCTTATTATTCCACCTTTTCTACATGATTTTCACTCCAATTGAGCTAAATTAAACATCAATTGTAGTGATGAGTATGTACACTCGAGATTCATGGAGCGGGCCGTTGGAGATCAACACCACGAACTTCATGTCATAGCTGGATTTTAGGTCCCAAAATATAGAGGGCTTTTAGGTGAGATGTAAAAGAGATTTCTCGTCCTTTGGATGAGACACAACACAACTAGCTTTTGGGTTCTAGTGAACAAAAGATGAGGAGGTATGCAAATCTGGGGTGCATCATTGTCACCTGTAAGATCTTTATATGGACAAAAGGGTAGGGGAAAGGTATGGGGTGGGACGATGGTAGTGGAAGTGGTTGCTAGAAGATGGTGGCAAGATGTTATCGAATGTTGGCGGTGACAATGGTGATGGAGGTGGTTTTCGGATAGTGGTGGTGGTCGAGAAGAGGAGCAGGGATAGTAGAGAGAGAAATTAGAAAGTAAGAAAGATTGATAAGATGCCAAAAGTGGTAGTTATTTTGTGTTTTGTAGACATTGATGGTGTCAGTGAAGATGGCTACCATAGGGTAG